>JAVSBS010009539.1:59192-74541 GCA_033124195.1 Coracias cyanogaster
GGCCAACCTCACCTGCAATGGTGCCAGGGATGGGGCAGCCACCACCTCTCTGGGCAACCTGGGACAGGCTCTCACCATACCCAGCATAAAAAAATTCTTCCTTCTCTCTCGTCTAAATCTCCCTCTTTTGGTTTAAAACCATCACTCCTTGTCTCATCATACCTTCTGTGAAGAAAGGCAGACAAGCTCTCTGGTCAGATATTTTTGCCAATACTTTTATACTTGAAAGGTAGGTGAAGCAGGAGACAAAGCAAAAGATGAAGCTCTTAAAGGAAAAGTTTGTAAGTAAGGAAGTTTCTAATCCAGAAATCAAAAAGAATAAGAATCCATTCCTCCTCCTAACTGGAAAGCTGCATGAGAGTCAATGAACATCAAAAATCACTGTATTCTTCCTGGCTGCTCTCGTTCTTGAAATGCCCGCTGATGCATTGGAGATTATTTTTTTTGGCCATTCTGTATTTCTTGCACTGTAGACATCCATACTGATGATAAACTGTCACATAATTTTTTCCCGCTTGTCAAGTGCTTGAGGCAACAGTCATAGATTCAACCAATACATCATTCTTTGTAATCTGGAAGTCCAGAAAGTTGCTCAGACAGATAGCCAGCGCTAGGAGGTTGAATGGCCACTTCTCACTCACATTTTGAGGATCAGATTTTCATTCCGTCTATTGTCAGACACCTTCCATGCCCATGTAGGGTTTGTGCCTCTCCAAGCCGGGCTGGCAGCTTAACCAGCTGCCTGGATGCTCCTCACTCTAAAGCTCCTGGATTTCAGAAAAGTAATTCTGCGCAATTGAAATCAAGAAAGTACAACACAAATAATTCTGGATTTTACCATGCTAGAGGTACACGCCTGTCTCTGTTAACAGCTAACGATGCGTGTTTCCCACAGTTCAAATCCAGTAAAATTCACTTGCTCTGTGGCAGGAGGGCTCTGGAGTGATGCGGCTTTTGGTATAATTTTGTCGTCTCTGTTGAGCCAAGCTGCTCCAGCTTTGGACGAAATATTGAAATGCTAACAGTTGTCTTTTTAGTGACTTTATGGTTCAATCACTAGGAAACCAATATAGTGAGAAAGTATTTCAGAGTCCCCAGTTTTTGCTGTTACCTTTCGTATGGTCACAGTAGGCTTTCAGGGCTCCTTGGCTGCTCTCTGGAGAACAGATGTATTTACTGGAGTACCTCCTGCTGAATTGCAGCTCCAAGGAGTTAAAGTTATCTTCTGCAGAACTTTCATTCTGAATCATGCACTTTTCCATGTGTCTGTGTAAGGTGGGTCTTGTAAGTTGTTCTCTCGTGGACTTCAGTGTGGAGTTAGGTACATTATTTTTAATTTGGGGGGAATCTTTACGTGTTAGTTTCCTTTTATCGTGTATTGTAGCCGTTTAGTGTTGGCAAAGCACTTTGAGATCCCTCCGCTGAAGAGAGTATTAGATCTGAAATGCATTATTGCTCACTTTCGTAAACGCACAAATATAAAGTGCTACTTTGGCAGAAAGAGCATTTTGAAATATTAGATTTATTGAAAATGGTTGTGTGGCCTACTGGTAAGTCAGTGCTCACAATGAAGTCCGTAGGCCAAATATCCGTTTGCATTACGGTGACTGTGGGCTGAGTGCTGAATAGATCTGCATTGCTTGGAACAGTAATCTCCTCGTGGCTGAGATCACTGTGGGTCCTCTGCTGGTGGGAACAGCTCTTTTAAGAGAGGTTTTGTTGTTGTTGATGATATCAGTGAAATCAATCCAAACATGAGCATTCATAATGTGTCTGTCTGCCCTTCATAAGCTCTGCTCGCTCTCCAAACCATGGGAAGTTTAACATGTTGATGAAGATGCTGCAGGGTGGAGGAGCTTCACCTGAGGAGCAATGTTCCATCCAGGGGGACTCAGTCTGGCACTAGAGTCTCCCTTTTTTGTTCTTTCTTTCTCCTTTTCTGCCTTTTGCTCCTTACTCTGTCTCAAATCAGCCTCACTGCATAGATGCTGTTCTTCAAAAGGAAAATTATTGTCTCTGTTCATAGTGGGCAGCCATTGACTACCTGTTGGCTCTTACCAGCTGGTTTTGGATCATGGGAACATCATTACCGTGTTGAACAATTTCAAAATCATCTTTCAGCTGTTGTGCTGACAGGTGGTCTTTTTGAGAAGGATTTTGGGCAAGCGATTTTAATTTTAGTCAGAAACTTAAGAGTTATTTCCATAGTGTGCCAGAGTTACATCTAAAGGTTGTGATATCAAACACACAAAGTACTCCTTCTGTATCGCCTGCCTAGGATTTCGGATTAGATGTAACTTAGACCATCCTGTCTTGAGAAATGATTTTGGAAAAGAACTTTATTGATTTAGAGTAATGTTACGAAAAAGGGACTTCTCTCTTTCCAGAATGACCTATTTACGCTATACTCTAATTGACTTCGACATTGTATACTCTGGAATGTCTCTCATTTCTACATGAAATCAAAGACTAGAGAATAAAGAGCAGTGGAGAGTGTTGGCAGGCTTTCCCCCTAGAAGCTGGCTAGGAGCTATGGAAATATTAGGGCGCATTACTAATTTATTGTCGATTATTGGAACACTTGGGAGGGCTGGCTGATTTCCTCAGTAACGGAAAGAACTAACGCTTGGGTTGATTTTCCCCCTTGCTATCAGGCAATTATGCGGCCACTGCAGCCAGACATTGAAGATTGCAGAACACGAGCCTTGATTCTCCAGGAAAGCTGACAGTAGCTGTTGTGTAATACGTCTTGATCTCACGCGTGTCCCAAGTCCCCGTGTCGCTTCCATTTATTTTCAGCGCTTGTTGTTTCCACGGTGAATTAATATGTGGAGCGCTTCAGGTTTCATGAAGTATTTCTCCTTTGAACTCTTCAATGAGAGTGTTTGCTGAGGCAGCTCTGTGTTGTACCTGGGGTTTGAAATCTCTCCTTTGCTTCTCCTGAAATGTCAGAGCACCTCTTGCAATAGGTGCAGGCTGGTGAGTGAGGTGTTCTGGGGAAGAAAGATAATCGGAATCAGAGGCTGCATTTTGTTCAGAGTTATTGACAGATGGACATGTTCTCAGCAGCTTTTACCTACAGCAACTCATTCAAGGGCTGCAGAGCAGCCCCAGGTGCTCCCAGAGTGAGCTGCACTGGAAAGATCTCTCTGCTGGAAAGGTATTTGCTGTTATCCTGCTGATGTACAGCTGGTGTTTTCTTCCTCTGATACCTTTCCAGGGTCTTTCCCCAAATAGCTTCACCTGAACGTGTGATGAAGATGCTATGATTCATTCCAGAGGCAGACCTGGCTCTCCACAGCCCGTGGGCTGATGTGGAGGTGGGATGGAGGCCAGCCTGGTGACCCAGCGTGATGACCACGTGTCTCTCTGAGCAGCAGAGAGGCAGGTCTGCTGGGACTCCAACTGTATAACAACACCTAATGTGAAACTGGAAGAATTGGTCTCCAAACCACATTAAGAGGAGGAGGCAGAGGGAAGAATATATTCTGGGATATGCATTAAAACCTACTTCTGCCAAGCTGTCAGTGACTTTCACGTCAGTACTCTAATGTTCCAGTTAGGTTACTGTCCTGTATTTTTCGGCTGTGTGCTTTGTCTCACATCAGTGTTTTTCCTCACAATAAACTCCTCATCAGCATGAGCTCTGTGCTCTTCCAGACTATAACGAGCTTACTGCTCAAGGTGTCCCAACTCTGCTATTGGAGGCTAACAGGGAGCCTGTGTTGGGTACCTGGGGAGCCAGGCTGGGAAAGGATGTGAATGACCAGAACAATAAAGTGTTCCCTGTCTGTGCAGCTGCGTGCTTGGTTTTGTAAGATCTTCATGCACTCCTTAATTTCTTTTTCCTCATCATTTCTCCTTTCCCAGTCCTCGCATTCAGCCCTGAGTGAAGCCCACAAGCAGAAGGTTAGGGCTAGGCAAGGCTGGGTGTCTAACTGCATGGGAGGACATGTGGCTTAGGAAGCTGCCTTTAGCACGTTCATCCTTCGATGTGTCAGAGGCTGTGACGTGAAAAGGTTTTTGCTTGGGTGTTGGTCCTGCAGATTTTGTAGAAGCCCCAGGAATCGGTGCTGAAGACAACAGACATGACATGAACCTTGAGCACAGCCAGCTGCTGTTTACAAATAACTTAATGCCAGTGCTTTGAGCAACATCTGGAATAAAAATGCAAGTGGTTCAAGCAACATCTGGGATAAAAGTTTTGGTAATACTAATATGAACTATAAATCTCTTGTATGCCAGCTTCAACTTGTCTTGTTTGTTTGTTTGAAATGACCTAATTTTTCCAGAAAGCTTGTTTCCTGCTTTTCATACATAAAAAATTTTATCCCCGTGTGTTTGGTGAGACCAGATTTTCCTGGTGGTATCTGCACGATGCCCTCTTTGTCTGCCAACTCAGTGGGCATGTTGTTAACAGAAAGGATATATAGAGGGGGGATATCTATCTTGGGATATATGTACCTGGGATCTAATAAAACCTGTAATTTCTGTTCTTTGGGAAGGTGAAGGTGCAGCTTGTTCTTGCTGTCTGATGCACAGACAGGGAAGGGAAGAGCGGGGAGCCCAAGGAAGGCAACATGCTTTTGGTGCTGCTTCCCTTGGTTCAAACCCCCCTTCTCTCCTCTCCGTCACGAGTCACCATCTCTCACCTGAGCTTGGTGTTGGTCCAGATTCAATCTCCCTGCATCTGTTAAAATTGCATTGTTGAATGAGGCCTTGATGTCGTGTTGTCCTTCCCAGATGGATGAGAAGCTTTTCTGTTACTGATACTCCAACACAATAGCCCTCACTCTGCAGGGAGAAGAAAGACTAGTCCCCCGGGAGCTTTTTACTTATTAAAAAAAACAATTGCTGGGAAAGAGAACCACTGAAAACAGCAATCACTCATTGCTCTGACAGAGCTCCCCTTGTTTGGGAGCCGCAGTACATGCTTACACTAAAGGCATTGTCATAATGTAGTTTTCTAACCCCCAGAAAAGAACTAATTACTGCAGAATAGATATTATACCCACACTTAGGCAGCCCAGAAGGCTTTGCTTGGCAAAACAAGAACAGCGAAAATTCAGCAGTAATGTTGTTTCTGTAGAAGTAGTAAGTCAGACATCTTGCCCTTGTGGGAGCCTCTGGGGTAGGAATGGGCCAGACTGGGCGGGCGCCTACTCCAGGGCTGCCAGGAGGTGGTGGGACGTCCATAAGTAGAGATGGAGAGGATCTGTGGTGATGCTGTAGGTGGGCCTGCCCCAAACTGGTGCCTCCCGTGTCCAAAGAGCCACTCTGGCTTTCTCGCTGGACTTAAAATCTTTTGCAACCTCTTGGTTTCTCTTTGATTTCAAGGAGCTGGGGCTTGTTTTCCCAGCTGGGTCAGTGTGGTGATGAGGCCCATGGGTTATTCCTTAGAGCCCTCGTGTCAGACAAGTTGCAAGGGCCGGGCAGACACCGGCTCAAGGTGCATTGCTGCCAAAGACCTGCTGCCACGGCAGCCGCAGCCTGAACTTCTCTTTCAGGAAAGAAATGCTCTGATGTGACCTTAGTCCTTACCCAGAAGTGACTCAGGGCTGAGGGAGCAATAAATTGCTGTTGTGGGGGTAGTTGGCCACTCTGCTTTTCCATCACAGAAGTCACAACTCACCCCCTGAGTCTGTTGCCTTGGGTTTTAGCTGTGATTTGTGCTCAAACACAGAGATTACTTAAAAAACATAAACATGGGCAAGGACAGGGGGGTTTCCTTCTTGTATTGGAAGTTGTTTCTGTCAAGGTTTTTTGGTCAAGGTCCCGGGACCTGAAGAAGACTAAAGCATGGGGGAAGGTGGAGGTGGCAACACCTGCCTTGCTCTTGTACAAATAATTTAAAAAGCTATCTTCTTCTGCCAGCCCTGGGAGATTTTCTGTGTATTGTAAAGGAGTCCAGGGGAGCCTATGTTTGAATCACTAACAAGAATGATTTCCAGCCCTGAATTAAATTAGATCAAATGTATGAAAGCTGCCTTATTTTGGAGTATAATTCAGCGGTAATTATATCTCACAGGCGAGGCAGCGATCGCTTCCTCCTGCTCTCCCTTCTCAGCCGTAGCACTCTGGTGGAAAGCTAATGCACTTAAGGGATTATGCAGGGAAAGTTTTCTGGATGTGACCACAGCACTTCCAGAGGAGCAACCCAATCTCCCCCACACCCTTCTGACCAGATTAAATTCTTACTCGGAAAGGATCCTCGAATTCTATTTCTAAATAAATGTTTACAAGCAGTAGCTGCTGCTTACCCAGACACAAGCTCCTGTTTTCTCTGTTCAGATTGCATTGCAAAATGATTACTTGGCATCATGCTGTTGCCAGTAATGGAAGGAACCATCTCCCATGCAGGTGCAACACGCCAAGAGTGACAGCATCCTCTGGTCACCTCAGAAAAGGGTGGATTTTGGCTGATTCTATTTCCTTACCTTGATTACAGGTCCAGGACTGGCCAGATGCTCAACCCAAAGGCATTTGGGCGCTGGCGTGGTGCAGGGTTGCAATGTCAGGCTGCCTTGGAGGTGAGTCCTCCATGTGCAATGGTCAAAAGTAATGATGCAACTTGCAGGAGACGTGTCCTGCATCCAACGGCAGCAAAACCCCCACTTTATTTGGGTTATACACTTGTAGAGTGCTGGATTTATCTTTTGCTGCTGGTCAGTCTCTCCTCAGGGATGTGAAGGGCATTGTGGAAATTGTGTTGCTCTAGTTGTGCCACATGTACAGAACGAAGCTAAATTTTAAAACTTGGCCAAATGGAGGCACTTTAGCAAGATTTTTGTAAATAAATGTAAATGTTTGTGGGTTTTCCTGTTGGCTTTTACTGTTTTATGGACTGTAAGTCCATTCTTATCAGTAGATGGTAGTAACTTCATGTTATACTGACAATGAAATTATTTTTAACATTCCTCTAGTTCTGTAAGAGAAAGATTTTCCAGGCTTAGCTGGTGGCTTTGCATCATCATTTCTGAAATTTAGATCCTCTGTAGTCACAAAACAAGGAACAGAGTAATTATGATCAAGTTGGGGGGGTTAGTTTAGTTTATCCTTGTACGAATTGTCAGGCAAATATCTGTTCTGAAGCGGCCCACCAGCAATAACCCAAAGTAGGTTAAATTACCTCATGATTACTTTTTCAGAACAGACTATGGAAATAATTGGAAAGTGCTTTCCTTCCGTGGCTAATGCAAAATTGTTTCAGATGGTTAATTCTGGTGCAAGCCTGGAGCTGAGCTCTGTGGATCTCCCTGCTGACATTATGCTGGGCACGGTTATGTGCTGTCACGCTGTGGATGGTTATCTGCTGTCCTGGGACTTTTCTGGTGGGGGAATTTTGTTGCAGATTCTCATGGCTTTGTGTTGTCCCTGAGATGTTTAATGGGCCCAGTGTCTGCTGAGGCCAGGGCAGGTGAACTCCACCTGCCAAGCTCCCAGATCCCAGAATTGCTATGTTTGGAGAAGACCTTTAAGATCATCAAGTCCAGGATGTGCCTGTATCCATAAATGAGGCATTGCTGGGAGCACAGCACATGGGGTGAGGGCTCTGTTCTCGTTTGTGTTGTCCAAGAGCAGATCGCTACATAAGTCAGCCACTAACATCTGAAGAAGGTGACTTTCTTCTCTATCTTCTCTTCCACTTGAGAAACAGGAAAAAAAAGTATCAGAACAGGTTGGGCTTCACCTAATTAAAACCCATTTGCTCTTGCAGCCTCAGGAGCTGACTCCGGAGCTTCAGGTGTGTTAAATGTTCACAAGCGCTGCGTTACGGTGGGTACAGGGGTGCGTACTGTGATTGCTCTATCAAGGGCCATGTCTTCAGCTTGAAAATTTACACCAATCTTGCCCTAAGATTCATCGATTTAAATCAATTTTCAAAGGAGCATCTGCAAGAATTAAAGGATTAGAAAAATGAATGAGTAATTTTTCTCAATCCATTGTTGATAGGACTAGAAAAGGGGTGGGTGATTTACTCCCTGACAGTCTATAATTCTACTTGTTAATAGACTGGGTGAAATCCTTCATATTTATGACAAGGATTACAGGACTCTCTTGTGAATTAGCACAAACCCCAGATGAATCTACGGCGAGTGGCAGCATAGATGAGGATTTATAAGGATGCGATCAAGGAATTTTCTGGAAAGATTTGCAATGACACGCTTAAGTTTGTGCGTATTTCCCTAAGCTTCAGTTTGAAAATAAAGATTATATAAATTAATTGACAGTTGTTGCATCCTAATCATGTGAAGGATGTAGTAATGCTAATGTTCTGGGGTTCAGACTGGAGAATGGTGCAACACTTTTTAGTAAATTGAATAATGCCAACTGTATTAATTAAGGCCGGTTGTAACTGTAGTTATTTGTTAGGCAGGCTCAAGGGAGGATACAGAGGTTTGTCCAATAAGCAGTTGTCACCAGCGAGTTAATTACGCATGATGGGAAGAGGAGCACATCTTTCAAGAATAAGACATCATCAAGGGAGTCTTTGATATATGATTAAGACGTAAAAGAGTTGGAGAAAATGAGCAGGTGCCTAAGAAGGGAAATAAACAATGATCAAAAAGTTGAGGCTAGCAAAACTAGGCAGCTCTAGGGAAGTCCACAGACTTGATGTGTTGCCTGTCCCCATAATGGGCTAAAACAACTAAGAGGTGGAAAAAAGATCTTGTATGATGGTTGGGTGGAGAGTGTGCAGTAACAGCCCTACCAGGTCAAGCGAGAGGGGCAGAGTGTGAAAAGCTTGGGGCAGTCCTCTGAAAATTAGCCATTTGCTGTGGGAGAGTGGAGAAAATGGTGGCAAATTGTTAGTCTGAAAAAGCAAAGAGGTGGGTGAATTTATCTGTGAGCAAATGACCTGTATTTGCCAGTAAGAAAATAGGCTCCTGGTAGCCCCAAGTTTCCCAGCAGTCCTGTTAACTGGATTTGTCTGGAGCAAGGCAAGAAGTGGATGATCTGAACACTGTTAAAACGGATTGAAATGGGCTCTCCTCTGTCAGAATCAGACTGGTCAGAGAATCCACAGACACTTGCCCTGTCCAGAGATATGCATGAAGAATAGATTGATGAATTTATAGTTTTCTAGAAGCTTAAACTTATCTGAAACATCATCAAATTGTCCTCATTCTGGCACCGTGGTTAGAAACAAGGTCTCTGCTTGAGTCTTGAGACCTGCATTTTGAGTTTGGGCGTGGTCTGAGGACTAAGGATGAGCCCTAAGGACTGGAAAGCAGCCTCGTGCCTGCTCCTGACAGCACTTTGGTGTCACTGCCGTGACACAGACATGACCTGTGCGGTCAGCTGGGATCAGTGATGGCACCAGTCCCATGTACCAGCTCTGCAGCAGCCACAGAGATCTGTGAAAAGGTGGGATCTCTCCATCCACACATGCTATGAGATCCCATTATCCTGGTGTAGTGGTCCAGAGAGGATTTGATGTGGCTGGAGGCTGATCCTTGCACCTCCCGTTTCCTTCAGGTTCTCTCTTCCTGTTTTAGCAGTCATGGCTGGTTGTACTGGAAATGCGGCTGTGGTTCCTGTGTACCGCGCTTGTAAAAAGAGTAATTTAATTAGCCAGTTGTAGATGTAGGATGGAGAGTCTTCATAACATAACAGTGGTGCTGTAAAGCAATTAGAGAATTTGCTGATGTCCTAAGCTGCAGAAGAACAATTTAAGTGTTTTTATGAGTTGTAGGGAAAAAAAAAAAAAAGATTAAATTGTACACTGCTAATATTTAATTTGGGACCTTTTAGTTTTAGTTACAATGCTCTCAATGTTATTTTGGAGCTTCATTGCCATCTTTGTCAGGAGACAAAGATGAGACGAATATATAAAGCTTTCGGTGAAGGGAGGAGTACAGCAACTTGCATATATTTGACTGAGTTTTGCTTGGAAACTTGTTGATAACAATTTTTTGGAATGTTGCGATAGTGAACAGAATTTACTCCAAAGAAACGTCGCGTCTGCCGGTCTCACACGCTCTCTTTCACTCTTCGTGAGGATAACGGGAGGAGGTGGCAGCATCTGCTCAGGGGTTTGAAGTCCAGAGGAAGGTGTTTGTCTGCCCTGTTTTATTAATGCCCTTTTTGTGGGTGTTTGGTCCAACGAGGAGCAATTATTCTAGTCCTGTTCGCGATACTCAGAATTTGAAGACTTCCCTGGTGTCCTTAAAATCCACACTGTACCCACCACGGCACGTGAAGTAAGTGTCTTTGTGCCGTAAAGACCCTCGTGTGGTCGCAAGGGAAAGGCCGGTGTGAGGCTAAGCAGATGTTGTGTGGTTTATTGTGTTAGATTTTCTACGAGGCAGTGACAAATGGCTGCACAAACCTCTTTGACACCGCGTGTGTGGTGAAAACCATTAGCTAAAGAGCCTCGGTGTTGACAGGGGCCATGTCCCCAAAATTACTGGGAACACTTCTGTTGATTAAAAGGATGGAGAGCTGAGAAGTCACTTGGGAGGTGCGGCTCCTTCTGCAGGGCCTCACACTGCAATATTTGTTTCTTAAATTCCAGGTAATACTGAAAATAGGACATCTTTCATAGGTTTCTCTGGTGAATCTGATGTTCACTGACATCACCTGCGAAGAGTATTTCATTAAAGGGTGGGAGGAGGAGAGAAGGTACCTGCAGCAAAAGCTGCAGCCATTTTGGTTAAGAAGAAAACTTTTTCCGAAGTACCGCTGAGTTTGGCAACATTGGAATGATAATGACCTTGCACCCACAGAATAAAATGCTTGATAGGTCGCGGAAAGAAGCGTGTTCAGCTGAAGCAGAAATCTCACCTCCCCGTGCTCGGTGCAGGAGAGCTCCGGCTCTGGGAGGTGGGCTGTGCTCCTCTGCTCCTGTCTTCTGTCCGAATGGAGGAATCTCCAACCCAGTGCATTCCATTTGTTATCCAAATAGGCTTTCTGAGTCCCAAATATAAAGGGGAACACTTGGTCCAGGATAAGACTTGAATTTAAGGCAGTCCAGTGTTGCCATCAGCCTGGCAATGGAAACTCAGAGGCAGCATGAGCTGGGCAGGAGCTGTCATCGCTCCGTGAGTTACGGCTGCAGGTGGCCATGCCCATGGCAAGGCTTCCACTGCAGCAATAGATATTGATGGAAAACTCCATTGTATTAGACCCAGTGTGAAAAGTCAGCTTTCTGGGGGAAAAAAGATCACATTCAAGCTTCACGTTATTGCTTTTTATGGAAAAAAGTCCATAAACCTAGATGTATTCCTGGATCAAGCAGCATCTTCAGGCTACTTTTTTATTGAGTTTGATGCAAAGTGGTGCTGTTTGGCAGGAGAAGAGTCGAGCCTTGCAGAAACAAAGCCTCTTTCCTGCAGTCACTGGCCAAGGCTCTGCTCCCCAAGGTCCCCGGGCAAAGGCAGCGCTGGCACCATCCCTGGCGGGGGGGACATCCCAACCAGCCTCGCATCTACCCTCCCAGGCTTGGGACAGCCCTTTGGAAAGCCCAAAGGTCCAAACATCTTTGGGGCTCTTTAGCAGGGTCCTGGCAAGGAGAGCGCAGGGATCCTGTGCTGGGAGCATCCTGGGGAGAGCACTGGGTTTCTTACAGCGTGGAGAGGCTGAGCTCGAGGGGGAGGGAGACGTTTGTGTAGGGACATTTTACAACAGAGCATGCGTGTCGCTGCGTTTTTTCCTGGAAAGCACAGAGGTTTCTGCCTGTGTGAGTCATTCTTTCACAAACCTACTCTGCCCATCGTAAAACTGGAGATTGTCTTTCTTTCCTTCAAGTAGCGCCACGACTTTTTTTTTTTTATTCTTTTTTGTGTTAGGGACGGTTTCAATTTTCAGGATCTGCTCAGCAAAAACCAAGCTTATGGCTTTGTAAGGACCCCCAGATTGGTACCAAAGCACAGCACTGTGGCACAGGGTCTTCAGAGGGACACCAGAACCTGCTCTCCCAACACCAGGTTCCCACCAGTAAAATACAGATGCTCATGCGCTTACTACCTATGTGTAAAGAGAAAAGAAATCCATTCTTGGTTTCCTGTCAGTTGTGTTTTCTTTGTTGTGCTCCGAGTTCCTTGTCCACTTCTTAGGGCTGGGCCATTGTAGTCCCTTACAAGAGTTTTAACTGGTGTGTAAGACATTTTGTAACCTTTTGACTCTCGTGAATTGATAGAACATCACTTAATATCCTAATGAATGTTCCTTTAAGATTTAGGATGTGAGGCAGAATGAATTTAAATGCTTTCACCAGGTTTTGGAGAGGTGGGGGCTCATAAGGAGGAAAAAAAGCCCTAGAGAAATAGATGGGGGCATTCTAGCAGAATACATAGTTTTATTAAAAGACAGAAACAAGGGGTTTGTACGTCTATTGTGTGAATTGCAATCTATTATAAGAATTGAAGGTAATAAAATACCAATGTTAATCACTATGTGTAAATTCCCTGCCTTAATTTTGTGCATAATGGGCAATACATGGCAGTACCAATTATCCTGTATTCTCCATTTGCAGAGGTAGCACTAAAGATAATGCCAATGTTCCTCATTGGAAATTCTATTATCTCTAAAAAGAAACAGTTAATTAACCCCATAAAACCATTAGTAGATAATTCCTAGTATCTAAGAGACATCTGGGTTCTGGGAGAGATAATTTTGCCAGTAGAAGCCAGCAAGATTAGCTTCAGGTTGCTCAGAGAAGGTGGCTTCACATGGGCAGATAGTAAATTATAAAGTAAATGATGTGTTAATGGTCAGTGCTAGGTGGGAAGGATGCTCCTGAAAGGTGTTGTCATGGCCAGAAATCTCACAGAGTGAAATAGAGCATCCTCATGAGATACTGTGGCATCTATCATGATATTGCTGTAATATAGTGAATTTTCATGCATTTTAGGGCCCCTTCAGAGTAACACATTCCTCTGGTGGGTGAACACCTTTGAATCAACATAAACGATACAAGCCCTGCATATTTAAAGTTCTTAGTGTGGAGTGTGAAGGCTCCTTACGCTTATTCACTCAAAGGAAAGAAGCATTTTCTGTTCAACAGAACTTTACATAAACAGACACTTTAGCTGAAGGGTTAATTCGCGGCAAACAACCAAAGAGGATTTAATAATTACTACTTTTGAGCAGGGAATGAACCAGCCCCCAAACCCATCTATGCCAAGCAAAGAAAGGCAAACTGTAAAAATACCCTGGGCAATGGAAAACAGAGTTAGTGGGCACTATATATTTCTTTAACTTGTATTTGCAGTTGTTCCAAAGAGCAATTTAAACACAATGTAGTTGGCTCAGGGTCTCTGTGTTGCAGCGTTGGTGCAATAGCTCATGGGTTGCCCAGGAAGGTGTCCCTGAACACCCCAGTGAGCCCAGTTCCCCCAGAACAGCCTGTGTGCCACCGTGGTGTCCCCTCATCCTCTTAGCCCTTCTCCTGATCCCATCGTATTTTCCTTCTGCGTAGGAAGTGAGCCATTCCAGACATCAGTTTGAACTGATCTGTTATTTTTCCTTTTCTATTTTTTTTTTTAAAGCTTCCACCAACTACTTATTATATAGATGCTGGAGGAAATTAATCTGCTAACCCGATAAAGAGAGTAATATGTGGCTTATTTACTCTCCTCTTTTCCTGACTTCTCCAAAATCAACTGGACTCTGCTTGCTATGCCTGCTTAATTCCCAGACATTTCTGAGTGGATCAAGTATGTCACTCGGGAGTTATTACAGTCCATCCAAAAAAGAGATGCAGTTTCTCAAGGTGATCCTTAGACTCAACTTAAACTTTTGTAGCAGAAAATGATCTTTTTCTAAGGGATTTTAAGTCTTACTGTATTTAATGCATTGTAGGGAAATACAATGAATTCCTGTTAAATTGAAGGGAGATCTCAAATCTGTAAGTGAATCTCCTAACTTGTGTGTAAGTACCTGCTCTCTCTGAAGGATTCTAAATCTGTAGGTTTGTGGAATAATACATAGAATAGTTGTTTGGGGTTTTTTTTCTCCCTTTAAATGTTTCAGGTTTTGCACTTCATACTGATGATCCTTCTCTTGGGGCCAGCTCTCCTGGTATCTTCTTCCCTTCTCTGCATCTGGCACTAAAGCTTTGTCCTTGGGCCATTCCTGATTTATTACTTCTTGGTGTCATTGGGCAATTTAAGGTTTAGTGTTAGTACCTTCTTCTTGGAGAAGTCTTGACTCTGCATTCTCGACCTCTCCACGCATATTCAGTCTTTCATCATCGTCTACCCTGTCAGCCTTTGTTCATGAATAATCGGCCATATTTAATAGAACAAGAACTGAACATCCCAACCCAGTTGCTCCAACAAATCCAACCATCTGTCCCCTGCTCAGAGCCATTCAATGACCTTTATTTTATCTCCTATATTATCTTTACATTGAGTTTTGTCTTCAAGGTACTTTTCGATTTAACTGTGGCCTATTCTTGGCTCCTTTCAGTTTTCCACTTCCCTCTCTTTCCTCCCCTGTGACATTTCAGATGTCTTTCTGATCCCTCTGGTTTTCTCCTCCTCCCACCCTTACTAGGATGGTTCCAGGCAATGTCAAAGCAAAGGATATGCAAGTCAAGATTTTCAAGTGCAGCAAATGGCTGTCCAAAATTATTAGTAATTATCAAAAGTCACAAAAAGTCTACAAATCACAGATTTACATGCATTTACAGGGAACTGCTCTGTCCTGTGAGACATCAGGATAGGAAGAAGGGAAAAAGAGGCAGTGATGAGAGCATGGCAATAACATTCAGGTCACCATAAAGCTTTCTGTTTCTTATAATATCTGCCTGTTTTCACAGACAAATACCAGGGAGTGGAGCTTGGAATAGGACATGCAGATCCTATCCATCTGCTCCAAGTCATTATAAAACTCTTCCTCCTACACAAGGAGAATTTAAAAAAATATATATAAAGGACTCACGAAGGGAAAAAAAACCCAAGTGTGTGTGGTCTGTAGGGTTCTGCAGGCAGGGTGCAGACTTTGGTGCTTGTCTCGTCTACAGTCCAGCACCAGAAGAGTAGTTCTCATGCTGGTCCTATTTTGAGCTTCTGTGAGGAGAAGGACTAATCAAGTAGTTTAGAAACCAACAGCAAAATTATGAAATAGTTCCTGCACAGCTTGCAGTGAGACAAAGCAATGTCTTTGGCACCTCCCTGCAGCAGATGAAAGCGGGGACACACAGCATATGATAGCCCGCAGGAGAAGTGCTGGTGCTAGGCTCTCATCATGCAGGGTTTTCAGAATCACCATCAAAAGGATGATTAAAGACAACTGAATTGGTACTGCAGTCAGTAATTTAATCTCAGCATGGTGGGGGTTGGAAGGGACCTCTGGAGATCATCTCGTCCAACCCCCTGCTCCAGCAGGTCACCCAGAGCAG
>JAVSBS010009539.1:84119-106907 GCA_033124195.1 Coracias cyanogaster
CCAGGCTGGGCAGGGCAGTGGTGGAGTCTCCATCCCTGGAGGGGTTTCCAAGCCGTGGAGATGTGGTGCTGAGGGCCGTGGGTTAGTGGTGACCTGGCAGTGCTGGGGGAACGGTTGGACTTGATGGTCTTAAAGGTCTCTTCCAACGAGGACGATTCTATGATAGTAATAATAATAATAGTAATAATTGGCTAGAGAGGCATTAGCCACAGACTTCCCTCCATCCTTCCCCCATAGCACACCTTTTCTTGGAGGCTGTCACTGGTCATGTGTTTCCCATCCTGACCCCAACAATGCTGAACACCCAACTGGGTTGTTTATTCTTACTAGAAAATCATCTTTCCCTTTAATTGTAACGATGGGACTTTTCCGCTCTTGGTAAGAAATCCAGATGTGATGCACAAGTGATTTGTTTACTTGAAGCAACAGTGGCTGCTGTAGGGAGACAGAAAACCATCCTGGAAGATAAATGTAGGAGAAAAAAGGTCTTTTGGAGATGCTTTCTCTGAAGTGCATCCATTTGCCAAAACAGAATCAGCCAGAAGAAAGTTATGATCAAAATGTGTGTGTGAGAAGACAAGGGAAGTAAAATGGGAGATTAAACATATTAGGCACCATGTGAAAAGGAGCAGTGAAGGGCTCTGAGGTTGGATGAAACCAGCCAAGCAAAGGCTCTAAGGTAAATAAGAGGATGAAACGGGCAGCTACCATGGGGGGTGGGGAAAGTCTTGCTGGGTATAGCTGGGGGAAAAGCAGGACAGACAATTTTAGGCTTGTTTAAATAAGAGCAAGCACATGAAAGTAGTGTGTAAAATGTGCAAAATTTCAAGTAGAATATAGAAATAAAGAATTAACTGCAGACAAATGAGCAAGATCATGATATGGTAGGTGTCAGCATCAATAGCCAAGTGTAATACATGGAGGCGCTGGCAAAACCCATGGAGATGAGCTCATCTCCGAAGGGACAAGAATTTCATAGAATCACTCAGGTTGGAAAAGACCTCTAGGATCATCAAGTCCAGCCTTCATCTCAACATCTTCCTGACCCCTAGACCATTCCCCGAAGTGCCACATCTACTTGTCTTTTGAACAAGGAGCAGGACCTTCCAGGCAGCAAGGGCCAGCTCCAGAATCAGAGTTCCTCTGGTTTAGGAGGATATCTGTCAATGCAACGCATCCTGCATTGTAACAACGGGAGCAACAGGCTCGCACCAGAAATAAATGCTTCTGGAAACTGGCAGTGTACAGTGAGCGTGCACCGGGGGGGGGATTTTTTTGCATTTAATCTTAAAAATGTATATGTAGGGTTTTTCATGAATCTGGTCCCTCATCACTGACTTCTTGTTATGGCGTTAGGCAATTCCAGCCAGTCTGACATTATTATAACCACAGTTGGAGGCAGTTGTTATGAAAAGCAGCACGAAACAGCTGGAGGGAAGTGATTTATGAGGGGATGGGTGAGGGCACAGGACCCTGCTGGGAGGGAGGGCAGTGCCCAGCAAAGCTGTCCTCTAACACAGATCTTCAGTGATGCCTCAGTCTTCCACATTTAAAATAACACCATCAATGTTCCTTCTTCGCAGCTATAAAAGATGCAATTGAGAAAGAGTAGGTCAGAAACGCTGAAGTCTTACACTGTATAAGTTTTCTGCCACGCAAGTATTTAAATTGCATTTTGTTGCCTGCGATGAATCTGTCACCCTGGGAGGAGCAGAGCTCCTGAGCTCAGCTCTGGGAATATTAAAAAAGCTCCGCAACGAGTTCATATATTTCAATCTTCCCTGACTCGCTCGGCAGGCTTTGCCAGGTATGGAGCTAAGTGGGTAAAAAATTAGCTATTTATTTATTCCCTCCACCCTGCGTACTCCCAGTAGGAGTATCACTGCCTCAACACGGTCAAAGTGACTGCAACTGAATCTAATAATGGATCCGCTGATTTTATTAACTAACATTTCCTTGATGATGGGGAAAAAAAAAATGTGATCCTTAACTGACGAGAGTTTTTATGCTTTACCCCATGATGGTGTCCCCACCTCCTCCCCGGACCCCCAGCATCGCATACGGGATGTTGAGGAGGGCTGGTCCTTGTTGTGGACGGCTGGTCCTCACCTAAGCTGCTGCTGATCTACAGGTGCTGGCTGTGCCGCCCATCTCCAGGGGTTTATCCACAAAAACACGAGTGTAAAGTGCCTGTCAAGGACTCTGTGTTGCAATGGGATTAAATCCCACATGGGTGAGCACAGAAGAGAGGTGCTGAGTGCAGGAAGGGCAGGGAGGGACAACCCAAGGAGCTCTTGGCAGCTGGGAAAAATAGCTCCTGCCTATTCTAGAGCAGAAATTGTTTCCTTCCTTCACTTCTCATCTAAGATCTTGTTAGAGTTGAATGTAGCCTGCAGCTCAACGTATGTAAACCTCGTCTTTTTACTTTAAAAATTTAAATTAATCATTCTTGAACATCTTCAAGTAGAATGATGACTCATCAGCTGTTGCACTGGTTAAAACTTTTGGAAAAAAAAATCACTTGTTGAGGGATGATATTTAAAATGCATTCTTTACAATGTAATTATCTTGTTTGATATATTTTCCCCTCGCTGTGGAAAATGTCATGCCTTTCTAAAGTAATCCACTTCTTATTTGAAAACAGTATAAAAGTGTTACTGAAATGGATAGAAAAAACAGTGACCAAAAAACCTCAGGTGAGTTCTGTTCTGTGAATGAAGAAGGCTTGTAGCTATTTATCACCTTCTCCATATTGAAAAAATTACTGTGGGAAAAGAAAGAGAGAGTGCAAATTATGGGATGGTTTGGTCAACAGTTTTGAAATCAAAATGTCCCATTTTCATGACTATCGCTGTGGGTGTTTGTTCTGCTGAGATGCTGCTGACATGTCATGGTCCTCTGCTGCTCCTCCTCCCCTTCCTCTTGCAAGGGTCTTGTCGGGGGCCTGGCATCAAAATGTTTTCTTAGTGCTTTGGGTAACCTTCACCCACAGGTTTAGAGCTGGCATTTGGGAGCCTTTTCATATCTATGGTTTTTGCTTTGCAGAGATAGCTATTGATTTCAGACTGAATAATATTTTTAAAAAGGATTCTAGGGGGATAATAAACCAGGAAGGAGCTTTGCTGTGATGTATCAACCTATAATCTGTAAATCAATGAAAAAACTTTATTTAATGGTTTGAAAACTAAATGAATTCAATCTAATTAACTCTATAAGCTGTAAAAGATATTTATGACAATGAAATTCTAATACGTATTTCCTGAAGGCAAGATGAAGCTTCTCTCTTAAAGGTTGCATTTCCTGCCTGTTTCCCCCCCCACCCAAATTTGAAAAAAAACCCCAACTTTCAGGGGAAGGAAGAACGGGGCCAAGACAGCTTTCGTTAGATGTTCTCCAACTCCAGCTTTCCTTTCCACCATAGTTCTCAGAGGACCATTTGTGCTATTTATGTTCTAAACCTGACATCTGGATCTTGCAGGCAAATATATTCTAACCTGTACATCTTCTTACATGCACTTGTAGCTGCTTCCTCCCAGTTTTGCCCATCACCCCACTATCAAAGCAGCTCTTTCCTCGGCAGTGACCTCCTGTCTTCAGCAGCGTGGCTCAGGGGCTGCGCTCCCACTTGGTTTTGCAGCCAGGGAGCTGAAGCAATGTCGCAGTCCGGGCGCAAGCGTCCATGCTGCTTCCCCAAAAGGGAAGGGGATCGAGGGCAAAATGGGATACTTCCCTCCCAAGACTCGTAGGCAATTACGGAGGCCGATGGGTATTTAACGAATTTATTGCCAGATACATTCGCATAAACCGTATCTACTCCATGAAAATACCACGATACGCCACACCCACCCACTCACTCTCCCTTCCCTGAGGCGAACTAGAAAACCACTGAGGGGATAGGACAAACAAGAACTTAACTGGGTCAAAATATGACCTATATGTAGATGATGTGTTGTGGATGCAATTGTGTATATATGCGTGTGTGTCGGGTATATCTACCCCTCTTCCGGCACGTGGCAATGATCTGGGTGAGGTCTGGCAATGACGATGGAATCTGGCTTGGCTTGGCTCCAGTCGAGGCAGCTTGTGTTGGCAGGCAACAATGGGACCTGGCTCAGAGCGGCGGCAGTCGCGCTGGCCGACGGCGATAGGACCCAGCTTAGAGCAGCTCCAGTCGGGTGGCGGCGGTGCTGGCTCGGCGCCAACTTCCTCACCGTGGTCTCTCTGGCACAGCAGCAACTGGCGGTTTTCTTCTTCGGCTCATGACTTCTTCAACTTGCAGCCTTAAAACAGCTTAGGGCAGTTACACGCTCAGAGTCCTTTCCCGGTGGCAATGGCAGCACATGCCCGGCCGGGCCTGCACGTACTCGGCAGAAACAGTTTGGCGAGAGCCTACAGCACGAGTGCGAGAGAGAGAGAGACACGGAGACACCGGATACGACCACGGTGACAGGGTGGCTGCGGCGAGTCTCTGGGCTACAGTCCCAGCAGTGCTCTCTCAATGTGGGGGGGAGGGAAAAGAGAAAGTCTTCTGTTTTCCCTCAGATTTTTATATCTTGCCACATCCCCCACAATTTCCAGCTTCCGGAGGACTTCCCAATGATTCATGGGAGTTGTAGTTTCTTTTAGCTGACTTAGACATTTCAAAATAGTGGGTTGGTTTCCCACAAGCACCACAGGTCCAAATGGCAGGTTTTTAAAGTATTTCTGTATATATCTCAGGGACCTGTTGTCCCAGAGCTCTGCTCTCCTGCCGTGGGCTTCCCACATGCCAGTGTTTTACGTGCTCGGAGCAGAAGGATCAGGCTCAGCTGGAGAACAAGAGATACCTTGTGCTCCAGCATGGTCCCACCAGCCCCTGCGTAAAACCCCAGCCAGGGCTGGAGTGATGAGACGACCACTGGATTCAGACTAGACCAGCCTCTGCCACCTGTTTGGGTCGAGACTAGAGGGAGGTGACGATCCCCTCAAAACAGTTAATTTTTCCTCCTTTGTCGTTTGCTCTCATGCATGAGTTCCTCTTCTTGTTTCATCTTGCTTGTTTGGTGTTTGTGGGAGTTTATTCAAAATACTACTTCGCTGTTGGACAATAATGAATTCCTTCAGTGCTTCGAGATCTATAAATGAGGGACGGTGCTCAACAAACACAATTACTGTTATCTAAGTTTCAGAGGAAAAGCTTCATTAGTCAAAAAACCCCCCAGACTACATGAGCTGATGCAGTTAAATTTTTCCTGTAAAATACAGAGTTTGTCAAGCAAAGATCCCAGCGTGTCAGAAGGAGCTTTTCCTTTCAGGCACTTTCCCATCGGTGAGGATGGGAGTGTGTGGTGCGAGGACAGGATTGTGGTGTGAGGACAGTGCGTGGCTCACGTGGCTGGTCCCCGGGTTGTCCTCACAAGTGGTGGGTAGTGACACTAAGGGCACAAGGGGAGATGTTGAAAGCATCAAGTGGTCGAGTCTTTCTGGGAAGAGCCATGGGTTTTCCTCTCTTGTAGAGCACTGAGTTCCTTGGTCCCTCTTTTCTGAGGTGCGAGAGCTTCAGAGAATCACAGCTGACCAGCGAATCCACCACTACTGCAAAGTAAATTAAGATATTAAATAAAATACTGCGAGAGATGCTGTTCTGACAGCCTCCCATCAGCTGCGCACAGCCAAGATGTTCAAAGGGACGAGGTCGATGTGAAGCTGCAGAGCTTTGGGCTCTTCTTCTTGGAGTCCTTAGTCCCTTATTCTCTCTGTAGCTTCAGGCTGAGCTGTGTCTTGCGGCACATAATGCTCACAAGTACGTATGTTTATGTAACGTGCAGCCATAGTGTATTTATAGTTTTTGTCACTGTACAGTCAAGCATCTGTTCTCAACTGTGACATAATTTATCCTTCGATGGAGATTTGGGTGGGTTTGTTCTGAATCAGTGAGCACACAGCCAAGATCTCAGCCGCATGATGTGCCAACGTATTTTCAATATTTTACCTTTTGGGAGCTCAGCAGCCTGTCTGAAACCCAGTGCAGCAGCTCTGCTCTCCCAGGCGCCGAAGTCTGTTATTTGTTATATTCGCCTGACACCAGCTGCAGTCCTGTCCTGCTGCCTTCACAAATGAAATTACATTTCAGGTCTTGAAAGCACAGTGTGGGAGCCTCTTTCTAAATGGTTTCTTATTCTTTATTTCTGTTTTCTTTTTCCTAAACGTGCATTGCTCCACAGTTGGGTGAGCTGCATGTAGGAACTCGCCCCCTTTCCATTTGCCACCACTGGGCAGCCCCTTGGAAGGAGGTCGCCCCGTGCATTGTTTTTGTTTTGAGAACAGTTGAATCAGTTTTGTTAATTAAGAGAAGCCTTCAGCCATGCCAGGTCCTGGTGCTGGGTACCTGCACTCAGCAGCTCATGCCTCTAGGGCTGGATTTCCACCGGAGGGCCAGGGCTGGGCTGGAAGGGATGGCACAAACCTCTACTTAATGTGGGAGGAGAAAGTAAGGAAGCCTGGATTTTGACTCAATTGCTTCTGGAATTTGGAGGTGAAGTGAAAAATGGAGCAGGGGCAAGGGATGCTGTTTAACCGCGATTCACCCTTCTCATGGCAAGTGGCTCAGCATGCACTTACTTAGATTCTCCATTTCCCATCCAGTTGGTAGAAAGATGGGATAAATGCCTGGCATGGGCTGCACGTGCAGCGATGCCGTGAGGTTGGGAACCTTGCAAGTAACAGCACCCAAAGGGAAGTCTGCACATAGGTAATCAGCACGTCCAGCATCTTCCAAGGCGATTTTCAAAATCAGCTTGGATGTAACGTGCTAAAGGCTGTCCCCATCTTTTAAGACCTCTTCTCTTTTAGGACCTTCTGTTGAGGGGTTATCTCACGCTGAGGGGCTGTGAACTGGCTCCGATGCAGAAGAGCATCGGCTGCCACGTTTTAAGACTAACCAGACAAAACTGTTCCTAGTTGTTAATTTACCTCACCAGCTCTTCAACCTCAGCGTCTCTCACACGTCCTCCCGTACGCGGCAGAGGAACAAGGCATTATTTATTAGGAGCTGCAGCAGGGCTGGAGGGAGCTGCTCTGCGGGGTGATCTCTTGAGCACGAATGAGTAAGACGGTGCCTGTCCCAATAAGTGTCAGTGGGAAACACATCACACCAGAGTAAAATCGCAGCAGCGCTTGCGTAACTAGTGCCTTCCTTTCCCTGTCGTGCAGTATCCGTGTTGATAAACTGGAGGTCATGATGGGGCTGCTGCTTCACGGGAGGAAAATAATTACTGGCTGGTTTACAGCTCTGCAGTGATGAGGTGATGTCCCTGTTTTCAGCTGGGCGGCTCACCCACGGTCATATTTTTTTCTAGGAGGTTTAATGCAGATGGAGATGACCTGTATGAAGTTTGCCTGTTGGAGGGAAAAAATTACTCCTCCTTTCCTGAGTTATAGATTAAAAAAAAGAAAATGCTCAGAAGGAGGGAAAAGTAACCTGGCCACAATTTTCAGGGAAAAGTTAATGAGAAAGGCTTCCCAGGTCTTTGAATCATCCAGTCTGTTCACCGATGCTAGAAATGTTAATTTTTTTATTTTTTTTTTACAAGTTTTACTGCTTAATCTACCACAGGCTATGGCTCCTAGAGACTACCTGTCTGCTGGATGCTAGAAGTGAGGTAACTTAAATTTTCAGCATTCCCACAATTATCATAGAATCATAGAATGGTTTGGGTTGGAAGGAACCTTAAATATCATCTAGTTCCAATCCCCCTGCCATGGCAGGGACACCTCCCACTAGACCAGGTTGCTCAAAGCCCCGTCCAACTTGGTCTTAAACACCTCCAGGGATGGAGCATCCACAACTTCCAGCAAATTACTCCCAATTAGACCTGGGGAAAGCATTAACTTCTTGAGACTTTGCTGTGCTTCTCTCTCTTTTTTCAAAATTTATTTTATTTTCCTTTTTCCCATCTTGGTCTCCTTTGAAACCATTCATGTTAGAACACCATACCTTTCTCGCAGTTGTTAAGGCATTGCATTTTTCAGGCTGCACACCTTGCCCAGGACTGTCAGAGTGCTGAACAGCCCCTTCTGCTTCTAGATTTCTGTTCCTTGTTTGATGTGTTGTCTGAAGGATTCAGCTGGGGGAAAATGGGCGGTTCTTTGCATTTCTCTGTGCTCTCCTAGCTGGATCTCTCATCTCTGTTACTCACCTCGGGTTGCTTATGCATTTTCTTTGAGTTCTGCAATTAAATATGTATCAAAAGCCTCTTCTTAGTCTGACGTATCTTAAATCTGGTGGGTTTGAGATTTCCTGCTTTCCCTGGCATCGCTGGCGGAGTTCATCCACGGGTTTTGTGAAGCCGTTCCGTAGCTGCCTTTGCGTGCGTTACATTATGAATGTTCTGCAGCAGGGAGAGGATCTTCTGCATTGTTCAGCATCCATGCCCGGCTCCGCACACAAGCGTAAGGGATGAGGAGGGGGAATAGTGATGTGGGCATGGCAGCCGCAGCCCTGCTCCTGCGGGATGGGTGGGATCTGTCCCTGGGATGAACTGGGCGAGAGCGATTGATGGATGGGCAGAGCAAGGAGATCAGCAAGCTCCAGGTCTAGCCCCAGACCAACTACTCGTTGGTCTCCCCTTTCCTCCCGGGAATAGCGGGTTGTCCCTGCAGTGTCCTGGGCTGTGTATGCTGTTAATTTTTGTAATTGCATTTCTATTGTGATTTAGTTTCCCCCTACCTGTAACAGAATCTCGGTCAGGGACGGCCACGGGGTTTCTTTAAATCACAGAGGGTAGAGTAACCCAATACTTACCAAATACTTAACACCAAAATAATACCAAATACTTAACCATACTTAATACCAAATACCCATATGCTCATAGCTCTGGGTTCTGGGTTTGGTTCTGCTGAATAGCTGAGCACATGTTTAATTCTGCATGATACCTTGCAGTGAACTTCAGTGTGATTCTTAGGTGCTTAAACCCGGATTTTTCAGGGTGCTTCAAGTGTGTCTATGTTCTTTGGGTGTTAGTTGTGATCCTGGTGCTTGCGTGGTAACAGTAAATTTTGAAAGAATGATATAAACAGAATCATTTCAGTAACTTAATAATTTTTACATGTTGGAATTATTTTTAAATTTCTACCGCATCGAAATCTGGGCTGCAAATCTATCTGAAGCTGGCGTCTAGTGGTGCTCCTAGGGGTAAGGGAACCTCATCCCTCGCTGAGTTTTGAGGGAGATTGTAGTCTGAGATTGCAATAAAAGAGGCTTTTATTGGCTTATTAAATTTATTGAGCAGAGAGAATTGGTACCAATGGAGATTTTTGGCAACTCACCTTGCTAACTTGTTTTTGTCCCGTTGTTTGTAGAAGAGAAATTAAGTGTTTGCAAAGACAGAGAGTTTCTTACCCTGCAATGAGAATTTAGGGGACAGAGTGTCCTCAGTCCACTGGTCTGATGAGGGAACCATGCGTCCAGAATGTGAGGAGAAAGATGCTGCTTAATTTATGCAGTTGTTTTCTTTTCCATGAGCCGGTGCATTATATTAAGGTAGAACATGGTGCAGATCACTGTTGTGATGTGGGCTTGGGGACAGCAAAAGCTGACTTGGCACGTTTTTTGTAATAAAACCATAAAATGTTATGATGACCATCCCTTCCCTTGCTGTTTCCTGAAGCACATGAGATACCAGGTGGGATCTGAGCCCGCTCTGGGATGTCCCAGAGACTGCAGAGCCCAGCAGCAATGCCACTGCTGGATGGGATCTCACCAAGGGATTTGCTGTGAATAAAATCTCTGCCTGCAGTGGCCTCTGTGGGTGCCCTTTGGCTTGGTTGTGAGGTGAAGCCACTGCCTTCCCATTCCCGTGGTGGAACCTCCCGTGCTCCCCATGCCAGCCAGGCTCCCACCATCCCTCGGGACACCGGCCGTTTTGAACGTAGCACATAAAATGGGACACCTTGGCTAAAACCTTCTTTCAGTCTGGTTTCCTGTGAATAACTCAACTTTTATGGTCTTTATATCAACCATGTATTTTGTTCTAAGTGTTTGTTTTATACTTGTTCTTTAAAAAACAAGCGGTTTAGTGAGAAGTAGATAGTTCTCATTTCCTCAATAAAGTACAATAATATGGTGATATTTGCTTTCTCATTTATACAGCATCATTTTGAAAGATCTGAAAACATCCTTTTCCTTGCCTTCAAGCCTTTATTTCCCCTTCTTTTTGATACTTGGGGTTTATTAACTGTATCATTTAATTACATGTAACACATTTTCTGTTAGAACTTTTGTGAAGGAGGGTTTTTACAGCAGCTTTGTCTTGTACTGTAAACAAAATATGATTTTTGGTTCTTGAAGCTTAATTCAGCATTTAAATGCACAATGCCCCATTCACACTTCTTGCACGATTAGCTGTGGGATAGAGCCTCTGATTTTCTAAGACAAGCATCCGTGTACCTTCAGGCATATTGATGCTACTCGGATAAGAGCTGTTCTTTCCCATTTCTGGCACTCTCCTTGCATCTCTTCTCCAGTCCCTCACTCCAAGAAAGACCTTGAGGGGCTGGAGCATGTCCAGAGAAGAGCAATGTAGCTGGGGAAGTGTTTAGAGCACAAGTCTTCTGAGGAGCATCTGAGGGACCTGGGGCTCTTGAGCCTGGAGCAAAGGAGGCTCAGGGGAGACCTTCTCGCTCTCGACAACTCCCTGAAAGGAGGTAGGAGAGAGGTGGCGGTTGGTCTGTTTCCCAGGGAACAAGCAACAGGACATGAGGAAATGGCCTCAAGTTGTGCCAGGGAAGGTTTAGGTTGGAGATTAGGAGAATCTTCTTCTTCAAAAGGGTTGTCAAGGGCTGTGCCAGGCTGGGCAGGGCAGTGGTGGAGTCCCCATCCCTGGAGGGGTTTCCAAGCCGTGGAGATGTGGTGCTGAGGGCCATGGTGGAAACAGTTGAGCTCAATGATCTTAAAGGTGCCTTCCAACCAGAACAATTCTATGATTCTATGAAAGATGACAAATTGATGGCTATAGTAAGACCCTGCAAGAGATGGACTAAATTTCCAAAGCGATTCCTGTCTGGGTGGATGCTGAAGGGAACAAGGGTTTGAGCTCCTGGGGCTCCAAAGCATCTCAATGAGGAGATCCAGCTCCTGCATCCATCCAGGTAGCAAGGGGCCTGGCCAGGTCTGTGTGCAGTGGCACAGGAATGCAGTGCCTGTGGAGGAAGGAAATTTTCCTGTGTTTTCTGACTATTGTTCATTTTCCTGCTTATTTTACGCTATAGCTTTCTTTGTAATCCTTAAAAAAACAAAAAATGAGCAAATGCTTTTTAATAGTTTCAGCAATTAAAGTCATTCCATTACCTGGAGAGAAAGCAGTTATGGACATCGCATATTCTCAGGTGGCGTGTCTGCTGGAGGAGCTCCCTGTGAGGGCTGGTTGCTATAGAAGTCCTCGCAGAGTGGCATATTTATGGAGAAACTTGCAGGGGCTCCTAATTGTCTGTGAAATCTCATGCAGCCAGGCCCTTGCTCAGCTGGTAACGTCCCAGTTTGCACCAAACCACTCCAAGCATGGTCCTGCTCCTGAGGATGCTTGGTGGGAAGGAGGAGGATTTCATCCTCTTCAGCGTCCGAGGTGCAGTCTGAAACCAGTCAGAGATTAAGTTCAGCTTGTGTTTAAGCTGTAGGG
This sequence comes from Coracias cyanogaster, assembly GCA_033124195.1. Classification (NCBI taxonomy): domain Eukaryota; kingdom Metazoa; phylum Chordata; class Aves; order Coraciiformes; family Coraciidae; genus Coracias; species Coracias cyanogaster. The sequence goes on from JAVSBS010009539.1 coordinate 95,774, forward strand.
GGGATAAAGAATTTGTTTATATACGCACTTGAAAAATTAGCAGCACTTGAAAAATCTTAAAATGAGGTTGGCTATTTGGTGATGGATTTGCATTTAAAAGTGGGAAGGATTATGAGTTTGATTTATATTTATTACAGCGTACAAGAAACTAGATCAATGCTGCCCGACACCCTCATTAGAAACCAGAGCCAGTTTTGATGCTCTGTTTTGAATTATAGATGTAACTTCCTCCTGAATGATAGGCAGTAATCATGAAGATGAAAAGAAAACAAAGAAGAAAATGGAGATGGTTAATAAGTATGTGGTGTATCTTCTGAGTTGTGTGTGTGGAGCTGAATTCTCTGTGACCAGTGCCTCTGATAATGAAGCATTCAGGGGTATGTACCTGTCATGCCAGCAGCTTCGGAGGAGGGTGAAGATCTAACTCCCAAGAGCTCCTCAGGAGTAACGCAGCCTCACTGGGAAGGGTCAGGACAGGGCTGGAGGCAGATGGGTGCTGCTGAGGGTGTAGAAACAAACTGCAGGTTTGGGGACTTGCTCTGGGTTTGGGCTAAGCATCTGTAGAGGAGGCATCTCACCCCAGTGATGCCCTGAGCTCACCCTCCTCCTCCTCCTCCTCTCCATGATTCTGGGTACGGGACATCAGAGGGAAGCTGCTGCCTCACCCTCTGCCCTTCAGGGATACTTGAAAACCCAGGAGGGTCCCTGTGACACCTCGCTGCCAGCCCCAGCTGCAGGACCAGGGTAGGTCAGGCATGGGGAACCCACCTCCCTGGTGGCACTTGGGCTATTTGGCAACAGATGTGGAGAAGGAGACAACAATATAGCTAGAGGCAGCTGGTAGAGATGGTGGTAGCAGATAACTGGAGAGCCGGTGGGATTTTGTTTGCAGAGGAGCAAGGATGTGGTGTGGGTTTGGAGGGAAGGATGCACGAAGGAAAGCAGGAGCAGCCCGGGACCTGTGAGACTCATTGGTGCCTGAGCCCAAAGCCACCCAAAGAGCCTCAACAGCCTGGCAGTCAAGTGCTCTTTCCTCCAGCAGTCTTGGTGAGCGTTACAGGCTTCGGAGTCTGAAGCGCAGCTTTGTGGAGGAGAGGGCAGGAATGTCTGACAGCTTCCTTCTTCTCCATCGGTGCAAAAGGTGGAAGAGACATTGTTTAAAGCATCTGTTTCAGTATTTCTGAAGCTGTTGCTGGATTCATTCCAGATGAATCTAAATTGGAAGGTGTTGCAAGTGCCAGATGGAGCAGGAATATGTAACAGAGAAATATGAAAGGCTTGGAAATACAGGCAGTATCTTTAAAGATAAAGGCAGGAAGAGAAAAGCTTAACAGGTCTTGAGGGGAAGAAACCAAAGACCTGGTCCTGGCTGGGAAAGAGGGACATAAAAGGAGCCATGACAAAAGGTACAGTTACCTATAAAGCAGGTTGGAAAATCTTCAGTACTGTTTTTTGGTCTAAATATGGCTGGTTTGCTGTTGTTTGAACACTTTTGTTCTATTTTATCCTATTAGTAGTGCTGCAGCTTTGATGAGTGAGAAACAAACTCATTTTTGTGCCTGTGCCCTGGCCTGAGAAGCTCTGCTCCTCATCCTCTGCCCTTCATGCACCATGAGCTGCTCCTCCCTGCTTGTTCCAAACCAGGCAGCACAGGCCTTGAGCATCTCTCTGGTATTTTACCTCTGGGCTGGCAATTTCCTTTTGAAAGCTGGTATTTGGATATAATTCCTTACAAGAAGATGCAAATGATTTTGTCTTGTTGGCTGACGAGAAAATAGCGATGAAAGACCATCGCTGTCCTTCACATTGGCGATCGTAAATTTGACCTGCGAGCACATGTCCTAACTGGAGCATGTGTGTTGCCCCCCTGAGATGGGTTGATGATAATGTGTTTATAAATAGCTGCTTCTTGGAGACCTGCTTTTTTGGGTCAGGTTCACCAAAACGAGAGAAACTCAAGTTCCATCTCATCCTTATCCTTGGCTACCTCTGATGCCACCTCCTGTGATGCTTCTGCGTGATGCCATTTCTGCTGGAGCTGATGTCCTTTGTGTTTGGGGTGACATAATATTTGTGAGAGGCACTTTATTTAAAAGAAGAAAAACAAAAAGCAGGAAGCAAATGAAAGCTGCTGCTTGAAGGGTACGACAGGGCTCATTCTGAAGTGGACTTTTCACATTACCACGCTTATTTTGGGTTGAAATAACCCTCTGCGTATTTTTGGCTCCTTTTTGACTGCCTGTGTATGTGGTATGCCCTGATTTCATTAAATTATTAATGCAGAGGATGAGAGAGGCCCGTGTGAATAGCTGAAGTGCATCACTTACTTGGTTTTGATGCTTTCCAGTCTCGTACAGAGGCACATTTGGCAAAGGACCTGTATAAATAGTTCATAACCCACGGTGAAGTCAGGAGCTTGGTGTCAAGTCTTAGTGAGTGTTTCTCCAGCGGTTGTCTCGAGACAGATCTGAGTGCCAATGGTGCTGGAGAGAGCCTTGCTGGGTCAAGCTGGGACAGGTCTCCTTTATCCATCTGCAGGATGGGGTTTTCTGACCTGGGCATCACCTGGCCACGAGCAGCTCTATTATGGTGGGACGTTCAGCTGGTGGTGTGGACCTTCTTTGGGTCAGAGTCCATGCTGGACACACGAGTTTGAGGGAGTGGGAAGGGCTGAGGTCTACCTGGAAATGTGAGATGTTTGGTCTCATAAAGGACCTCAGCATGGGTTGGTGACCACCCACAGCGTGTACTTAAGAAAGCAAAAGGACGTTCAGATTTTCAGCAACATTCAACATGTTCTTCTCTCTGCTGGGCGGGGGTATCAAAAAGTGACTGTGGGGCCACCGGACAGATGCCCCAGCAGAGAGCTGCTCTGTGCCTAGGTGCTTGTTCGTTGGGTTTCCAGTGTTTCCTCGTCCTTTTGAATTCGAACTTCAGCTAATGCGTATTTTAGGATATGCTTTGTTTATTCTATGTGACAGAGCAAATGCTATTTGAAATAGTACCATACATTCCAAAAATAAGGTTTGCATTTATCTGAGGTGAACAGGAAGGTCTCTCCGCTCATCAGCATTGCTTCCATACATACTTTCTGGGCAGCATCCACAGGGCTTGTTATCCAAGAGTAGAAGAATACCGCATAGAAACGTTTACCGTGATGGTTACTGCAATAGATACATCCGATTTCTGGCATTGCAGTAGATTTACATTAAAATTCTGAAGTATGTACCTGAGTGCACATCACAACACAATTTGGCTCTAATTCGGCATTCGTCCTGGATGAAAGTCATTAATAGTAATTATCTCTAGGAATAATTTTGATGAGTCTATTCCAATTTTCATTGAGTGACCCTTCTGGAAAAAAGCTCCTGCATTACATTGAGACTGTTTTTGGCTCAAACAATGACTATTTGCTAAAATCCTCTTCGCTGGTATTACCATGAAATCACAGCACTGACACAGAGGCTGCATGTTCATTTTTTGCTTTTTATACTGTATGTAATATACCGTGACCGGTATTTGCACATGAATTTGTCAATACCGCCGAGGGAATCAACCTATTGTGATTCAGAGAACAATTGTAAAACTTGATATTGTGGCGATTTACAGAAAGTAAAGAGCAACACGATGCCCTGTCGTGCTGCTCGGGGAATGCCAGCAAAGCTTCAGTGCAGCGCCTGGGCTTTGGCCCCAGGCAGGACCTGTCCATAACTCGGTCCTGAGTGTCTTTAACTCCATCCGCAGTGCTCGTCGGATCAAAAATTATTATGGTCTGACCAGCAGGTGGAAGCAGAGAAAAAAAACCTCTCAAAGGCTCTTGCATCTTTCCATGCTGTTCACAGGGAAGCTGTTCTCCTCTAAAATTGCAAACCATTAGGGGTTATAAAATACTGTATAATTTTGGCGAGTCTTGCATCTGGTCCGTAACAGCCTGATCTGTGTGATTTTCAAAACAGCTTCTTCTGTTGTTGATCGCCACCGGTGGGTTTTGTTTCCTTTGTTTCGTTTTTGCTTACTTTTATGCATCGCAAGCAACAGGAAAGCAAATTTGCGCTCAGACCCTATGTTTTGCATTGCTATTTATTAAACTGAGCTGCCATTTTCCCTGAAATATAAAAGATTTTTGTTAAGTGCCCAGCACAACGTTAGGTACATAGGTTCAGCATGTAGTCAAGGCTACTGTGGTAAAAGAGTTGGGAGTATCAAGGCCAGATTTAGTTGTTTGGGACCCTGTGATCTCTCTCTTAAAACTATTTTTTATGGGGATGAGCCCGGTGGTTTGGACGGGAGAGCCCTGCTCGTGGTGAGGTTCCCTGGGGAGCTGTGGGTACCTGCTTGTGGTCCCTGGGGCCGAGGGGACTTTGAGTCATGGCCGTGCTGCATGGGCCGAGCTGGAAATTCATCTCTAAGCCCATGTTGCTACCACATCAGTTTGTTGGTTTTTTTGGGGGGAGGTAAATATTTGATGCTCTGATTTGTATGTCAGATACTTGGTGACGTCTCATGGTGCTGTGGATCTTATACGTTATGTGTATGTATAGGTACTAGTTATTTGAATCATGGTGGACATTTGTCAAGCAACCATCGTCTTCAGAAACAAAAATGATACTTTACTGTTGTTCTGAATCAGGACGAGTTGATCAAGTAATCCAAATGTATACCACGATTGTTTTTCCCCAGGAAATGGTTTAATTTCTTTGTAATTGCTGTAGATTTTAGCTTTATAATTTCCAAGTATTGTCAGTGTTTGCAGAAAGGGGGGAGGAGAACCTTAGGAAAGGAAATAAATACAAAAATTTAATGCTATATGCATAATAAAAGTGCATTTGAGCTTCAACATGTCATATAATCAATCAGGCATTTCACACACTGATGTCTTCCTGAGCTCAAACACTTTAAAGGGGAGCATCAATGTGAAATCTAGAAAGAGAATAAAGATCCCAAATTGGGAATCAGTTCATTGGTTTAATGGGTCTTTCTCGGTGTTAAATGCTCCGTGCTTGAGAATTTAGGAACAGGAGATGACAAACTTCCCTGCGCTCAGTCGGTGAGGAAGGAAGCTCCGTGTATGTTTTATACAGAAAGGCAGTTTCCATTAATGTTTCGGGTAAAAAGCCAGAATAACTGATCGGCGCAAGCAGAAAGGCAATGGCCCTTGCTGGTTAAGCTGGAATAAAATATCAGGATAGATGGTACGATTCTGATTAATGGCTACAAAAGTGTCTCTGAAAACCGATGGGGTATTTTTTCCTAGTTAATGATGAAGACATTTTTATTCTTAAAATATTTAGAGATTTTTATTATTACTCGATATCGGGGAAAAAGAAGTTTCTAACCTTGTTAGTGTCATCTGAGGCATGATAGAGCTCTATTAACAGTTGTTCTCACTCTCTTATTAAGAGCGATCTTCATATCAATCCTCAGTTTATGAATTGTAATAGAGCTGCTGTAACAGTAGTAATTGGTGAAATTAGCTTGGATGGTTGCATTAATATTCATGGATTCCTGCGACAGCACTGAGCTAATTAGTATTTCTTCCTTCTCTATGATGGTGGCAAAAAAGGGACAGAGTAAGTCTTGGAGCTTAACTTCTGTGCTGAACGTGGTCAGAAGTCTGTGGTGCCAACTGGTTCCAGCAGCTGAAGCCACCTCATTACTGGAAACAGGGATTGCTGAGAAATTCCAGGCTGGGTGAGGTTGTCCATGGGAGTCTTACGAGTCTGTGGTTGTGAGAAGGATGCGGAAGTTGGCTTCTGGGGAAACATGAAGTCACGTTGTTCGCTGTAATTATTCTGCAGTAAGCAGGAGAGAGCAGCCAGGAATCTGCGGGGAATACTCCTCCGCATTGGCCTAGATATGGAATAGGTGGTCTGAAACATTTTTTTCATTCCCGTCTCTAATTTTCATAGTCCTAGAAGACAGCGATGAAAGAACTGAAATTTTCCTGCCTGGTTTCATGAGTTTCGCGGTAATGTTTTTTTTTCCCTTCTCATTGAGTGTACTGAAGTTGCTTCCTTCTGTCAGGGGACAACAGAAAGGAGACAGAGTCATCCTTTACTGCACTACTTAGTACTTTGTTGCCTTTTTCTTCTGTGTTTTTGTCATGTGTCTGTGGGTGAGGAGCTCCGAAGCAGAGGGTCTGGGGGACATGTTGCTGGGAGGGAGGGGTTGGGCTCTTCTCCCAAGGAAGAAGTGATAGAACAAGAGGAAATGGTCTCATGTTGCACCAGGGGAGGTTTAGGTCGGACATCAGGAGCAATTTCTTCCCTGCAAGGGCTGTGAAGGGCTGTGCCAGGCTGCCCAGGGCAGTGGTGGAGTCCCCATTCCTGGAGGGATTTAAGAGATGTGTACATCTGGTGCTGAGGGCCATGGGTTAGTGGTGCCCTGGCAGTGCTGGGGGAATGGTTGGACTTGATGAGCTTGAAGGTATCTTCCAACCAAAACGATTCTATGATTCTACGGAAGAGTGACATGTTGTACGCAAAACCTATAGGTCCACAGAAGAGGTTCAAATGGTTCCCCTTTCTTGAGGAACACATGCAGGAGTGTCTTATCTCCAAATACTGAGCCCTAAAGCCCTCCCGTGCCATCTTCCCCCTGGGCAGGTGGGACCTGCGAGGCCAGGACAGCCCCACCGTGTCCTTGGTACAAGTCTGTCACATCCCCATTCCTGATGGCTGAGTTTGTATCTGGGGTACCTTCAGGAGGCTGTTTGGATGAAGAGAAACTCAAGAGATCTGCAAGGCTCTTGCCAGCTTATTAAGAAAGAAAGTTGTTGAGAGGGGTGGTAAAAAAGCAAAGATAGATAACCCCCCAATCTGTTTCTCCAACCTTGGAACAAATAGAAGGTAGCAGTGGAGCGGGGAAAGGAAGTGATCTGAAGACCGGAAAGGAAGCTTGAAAGGAAGAAATGAGGAGAAAATGCTATTAGTTCTATTTTTAAAGCCTCGCGAGCTGCTCAGATACCATGGTGATGGAGTCGATGTGAGCACCTAGATAGATTCAAATCTCCTGCATGTCTGGAATAATGTAAATGGACCAGGACAGGATGCAAGTGGAAAGTATTTCTGTTTATCTAGTTTCCCTTCACCTTTCTGTTATTAAACATGGTGATTTCCAAGCTGTCAGCATGGATGTTAAAATCTTCTGGCATTTCTGGCTATGAGAAAGTTCTTGGGAAAACAAAGCCTGCAGATAAAGCAGCTCCACGCACATCTTGCTGAGCGCTTGCCCTGCTCCGGTGAGGTCTCCTGCCCCATGCCCAAATAACGGGAGCACCTCACAGTAGATATTGTGTTAGCGCAGAGTGGCTGCCAACCATTTTGAGGAGCTCCTCAGCAGCTCCAAAAAATCCCAGAAAAACCCAGTAAGCAGCTTGATAAGCAACACAGAGGGGAGTTTTGGGGGATTGCTGGAGTCTCCAAGGCCAGGGAGGAGACCAGCATCCTTGGCAAGGAGGCTGCATGGCTGGGGCTGGCTGCTGGGGGTCCCTGGGCATGGGGCCGAGCTGCTGCCTCCCCCCACCCTCCTCGACTGACAGCTGTCATTCCCGAGCTATTAACAATAATGTTCCTGCCATTTAATGCCTGCCAGTGAACTGTCAGCTAGCAGCAATGCAGAACTAACTAAGGATACTCCCAGAGCACTGTTATTTAGGAGCAGGGGGGGAAGAAAAAAAAAAAAATATATACACAAGAAAGAGGCTTGAATCACTCAGTTGTGACCATATAATGACTCTGTATACAAATTAGATGAATTCACATAGTGCTTATCTAAATGAGGTTGCCATTTTACAATGCTAATTTTCCTGTTGGTTGCTTGCGATACCAGGACGAGAGGTTTCAAAAATTCCCGAGAAGGTGGCGTGATGCAGGGCCTGGGTGAACTGCAGGGTTAGCACAACCTGCTGAGCCAACCGCCGCCTCGATCCTTTTGAACTGCTTGTAAGGTTGATAACTGTGACTGCAGTAATTAGTAGCGAGTCTACAGATCTTGATGAAGTATGCACAAGGGGCTTGTTCCTTTGCGCTGTTCTTTTACCCTCCAGAGGAATAAATAACTGGAGGGAAGGGAATTGGAGGGGGAAAAAAAAAAAAAAGTAATGAAAGAGGAGGAAATAAAACCTCGCCGTGCTTATTTCAAAAGCTGACACCTAGGAATCTGATAGACACTTGCAAGATCTAAGTGCAAAGAGGCGGCATTTAAAAAGCTACCGGCATCCTGATAAAACCACTGTTGTGCCAGGGAGTCAGAGCAGGAGGTGCAACAAAGGAACAGGAGTCGTCTGCGAATGTTTGAAAAAATATCTGGGTTTTTATTTGTCACTCATGTTTTATTACAGCTTATCGCACAGGAATAAAGACGGTCCCAGTTTGTTTCTTGTCTGGGAGAGCTCATGGTGGGAACGCAGACATTTAGCATTTAGTAGATACTTTTTTCATTCAAAATTTGCAAAATATTTTGAAGTGGAGAGTAAAGGCCCCTTCCTTTCTCCACTCTCCCCTTCCCCTCCTTTTCCCCCTTCTCTCTCCTTCTTTGCCCTCCCCTCGTTTTGTGGAATTGGGGCTGGAAGCGCCAATCCGTTCTTGCAGTGAGCTCAACCACTGTGATGGCTTCAGGCTTCTGTAAACAAGGGTCATGGAGCTTGTCTAATTTCTGTCAGCGAGGATGATGAGCTGAGCAGAGCATTGCCCTGCTGGTCAGGGACTAATGGGGAAAATCACATCCCATCACAATGAGCTTTTCTTCCTACGGACCTTCCGGCACTGCTTAATTTGTTCTGGTGATAGCAGATGAAGACCTGTTATAGTCAGTTGTTCAAAATGATCTGACACCCGACATTTTGCATAAACTTTCTTTTAGAAAGATCTATTCGGTGAGAAGTAAAAAAAAATACCAGGGATTTAGGGTACAAACTGCACATGCATAAACATGAGATGGTCTCCAAAGTCATGATGCTTATTTTAATAAGATAAATACAGATGCACGATTATTTGCAGAGCTCCATTCATTGCAGGGTTAATTCTGTGCTCAGCTCTTCAAGCTGTGTAATGTGGTAGAGCTCCATGGAGGCCAATGGCAATTTTCACCAGCTGAGGATGTGATGCTCCACGTACAAATTTTATTTCATCGAAGGGAAAATATATGGTATCACATCATTCCTTCTTGCCTGCAGCTTTCCCCTGCTCTGCCTCCATAGTTCACTCACTTCATGTGGTTGCTGAAAGTAAACAGGTTTCTCTGCTTTGTTGGCTCGGTGCATTAGCACCTTGCGGGATCAGACCCTGAATAATGATGAGCAGAAGAACTTCCAGCATTAGCAGCCTCTTATATAGGGCGGGGATCTTGAAATATTTAGTGCTTTCCAGAAATGGGTCCTGTACCTTTTATCTTCAGAGCTTTTCAGGGTCAGAGTGCTCTCTTTCATCTCCACGAAGCTCACTTGCCCTATGCATGGATCAGCTAAAAATCTTATGCAAAACTTCAAGACATAACTGCTGGCAAAATCCCCACAACTGAGAGAGAGTCAAACATGGAGAGAAAGGTTACAGAAGTACAAGGCTGCCCAGGGAGACCATTAGTTTGATCTCTTAGAGCTTAAAGTCAACTGGAACCATCCAAGAAGCCCATCCCAGTGCCAGAGCGAGCCCAGGTGGTCAGTTTGTTGAAGAAAAAGTTGTTCCAAATTTTGCCAGGTGGGTCCTCCAGGGACCATTCACGCTTCCAGAGTTACCTTACCTGCTAAAGGAATCGCAAGAGGGAAAATGATCGAGTTTGTTTTGAAATTATTTTAGTGTTGGGGTAACAGCAGATTTGTTTGCGCTTTTTTTTCCTCTCCTTTCATTTCAAAGTATAAACATGCCCAGCTTACGTGCAACTGTGACAGCATCTAACGGGTCAAGCCTGTTGTAACAGTTCTACCAGGAGAGAAAACAAATGAGACCTGATGGACTTTAGGCGTGTACCTTGAATAGACATTTTCTTTGATTAACAATTGCATATAATATCCTGCATAGTGAACGCTGACAGCAATTTACACCAAATTTGTGCACACAAAACTTCAAAAGGACACCTGGTAGAGAGTTGGGATCCTCTATTAATGACTGAAAATTATATTCACGAGGGACTAATGTTGGCCAGTTCAGCGAAGGTAAGAGAAAGGCAGGTGAGGTCTAGGAAAGGTTGAAAATTAGTATTAGTACGTTTTACTTGGGATTAGTTTCATCATAGACGTGGATAAGCATTTTCTTGAAGGATGAGAAATGTTCTGTACCAGTTTATTGTCCATGCACCTATAAGGGTTTGCCATCTATGTGATTTTTATAGGAATACCAAAAATTGCTCGGGGGAGAAATATTTTTGTTCTGGCAATCTGCTGCCCCGAACTGTACGTGCCACCACCGCCTTTTAAAGGGAAGCTTTAAGTGATGGAAATTTGTATTTGGTTTAAGGAGAATCATACTTAACAAGGCTGTTAAAGAGGACAAACGATGATCAAAATAATCATGTGAGACATAAGAGATTTCTGCAGTTTTCTGTGATCCTTTAAGTGACTCAGTTTACCAGCAGCCCTTTGATTCGAGGGATTAGTTCCTGTCTGTGATGAGTTGGCTTATGAAAGGTGAGGAAGAGAGTTACATCTGTTCCAGCGCTGGTTCCTCACCAGCCACACTGGTCCTGGTTGCCAGCAGTCAAAGCTAGGGCATCCTGCTGAGATGTGGGCTGAAGCACCAGCACCAGCTCCAGAAGAAGCCCTATGTGGAGTTGCGTTGTGTATGAGAGTGCTTGGAAATGATTTTTGCTTGGAGGTGAAACTAGAGATAGAAATTTCATAGAATCATCAAGGTTAGAAAAGACCTCTAAGATCATCAAGTCCAATTGTCAGTCCAGCACTACCATGATTATTTTTTATTATTTCCCATGAGGGCAAGTGGAGAACAGATAAAAAGAGAAATAAATAGGAGGTTATTGAAGGAGAAAAGCGTTCTGTTGGGTGATAAGACAAGGGACAGTGGGGTCAAACTGGAAGAGGAGAGATTTAGACTTAAAGGTAAGGAAGAAGTGGTGAGACACTGGCACAGGCTGGCCAGCAAGGTTGTGGATGCTCCATCCCTGGAGGTGTTCAAGGCCAGGC
>JAVSBS010009539.1:107007-136026 GCA_033124195.1 Coracias cyanogaster
TGTGGGAGCCTGGCCCAGGCTGCCCAGAGAGGTTGTGGAGTCTCCTTCTCTGGAGAGATTCCAAAGGTGCCTGGATACGATCCTGGGCCCCCTGCTCTGGGTGAGCTGCTGGAGCAGGGGGTTGGACGAGATGATCTCCAGATGTGGTTTTCAACCCCACCATGCTGGGATTCTGGAGAGACACGTAGGAGGAGTTAAGGAAAACCAGAGCTAACTGGGATTGCTAGCGCCCGGTTTCAGTGGTGCCCAGTGGCACAGATCTGTGAGATGCTCCATAAAACCTAAATAAAGCCATCACCACAATCCAGCTCAGCGAGGTGGGACTCCCTGACATCATGTGTGATTTTCTGTCATCTTCACCCTCAGCTTTATCATCACAGCGTTAAGAGGCAGCTGGGCAGTCGCAGCTCCACAGAGCCCACATGACAATTGACTCTGTCACCGCGTGTGTGTTTAAGCTTTAAGACAAATGGGCAGGAAATGGTTTAGTGACTCGGCTGCAGACCCTGGGGTTTGGCAACGACAAGAGTCCCAAAAAAAAGCCTCCTTGGAATATGCTCCATTTCCAGCAGCGTGCCCGGGAGAGGCAGGAGCTCAGTGGAGCTGCAGGACCTGGAGAACACCTGGGGGTCCTCCCCAGCACCCCGCACATCCCTGCCAGTGCAGAGGCTCCTTGAAGAACCAGCTTGTACTGGGAGATGTCTCAAGGACGATGGCAATCCCCCATGGACGGCTGAGCTCTGATGTGCTGCCTGCCTCATTAAAAGTTAATTGTCACCTTCTCGGCACAATCCTGAGAAACGAGGCAAGACAGGGAGGTGCTGGTGCGGCAGCAGACACCAGCTGGGATCCAGAGCATGTGTACGTCATGTTGATGCCTCGTTTCGGGGACATCCCCAGCTCCTGGCCACAAAGGCAGCGAGCACATAGGGCTGGCAACTGGGCAGAGAGGATGGACCAGTTCCCAAGGAGCAGCAGCAGCTGATGCAAACCCACCGAGAGCTCGCACGCCGCGCATGTCCCTTTTCTCCCAAGCCACCTGCAGTTCTGCCTCTTGGCTTTGTCATCTGACTGTGTTCTGCCTCCTCAGAGCCTTTTAAGCTTTTTTTTTTTTTTAATTAAAAATGGAAGGCAACCCTTCTGAAGGAGGAGAGGCAGCAGACACCCAAGTTTAAGGAGAGATGGGCACGCCCCCAGCAAAGCACACGCTGATCTGAGCAACTTCTGACCTACTTTGAGGAGAAGAAAACAGATCTAAGTGCAACAGGGGGTGAACGACTAACACCAGCCTCGGAAGGAAGAGGAAGGCACGCTCCCGAGCAGATCCCCATGCTCCCAGTCGCTGGGGGTCTGGAGGCACCCAGCAGCTCCGTGGGCCTCACAAGGCACTGCTGCACCCACCAGACCCTCTCACCCCAAAAGCTGCCACTCTAAGGAGAGACTAAAAAGCACCATAATAGGAAAATGTACGAGAGGAAGCAATTTGCCTACTGTCAAGTGCAGGTTAGCAGCAGAGCTAAAAACAGAAGGTGGATGTGAGTTGGCAGACATCATCTCACCACTTCTCACGTCCCCCTTGGGTGGTGGGGCAAACCAGACAAAGAGGAACGACAGCTGAAGCTCTGCTCTCCTGCCCCTCCGAGCAAGACCCTGCTGCTGGCTCCTCACCTCAGTGCTCCCATCGATCTTGGGGCACCTGACCGCTCCATTGGCCACCTCAGTTGTCTGATTTCCTTACTAAATAGCTCACAGGAGCATTTTCACTCTGTTATCCAGCCCTCAATCTTTTCCTGAACTTTCTTGCCTCTATTTTTCCCGGTTCCCACATTTCATGAAGAGGGCCAGTCCCATCCAAGACTCGCTGCCCGAGCGTCAGCGATGTACTGGTGCAACGGCACGTAGAGGTGCTCCACTGCCTCCAGACACGTGCACCAGGAAAACGTGTCTAGAAACAAACTGAGCTTCCCACCCCCTCACCATCTGAGATGGGGATCTAGCCACTCTCCACCCAACGCTGGAGGAATTGCCTTGATTTGGAACAGGAAGGTCAGCCCAGAACAATGAAGAGCTCCTTCCCGTCCCTCCTGACACGGCAGCAAGCCTTCAAAGTGACCTCAGGTTGTAATCTTATCATATAGAAACCATGCAGAAAGAGCTGCCGCATGCAAAGACAGCTTTCTAGGGAGCCTCCTGCCAAAGCACCTACTCAAAGCGCTATCGAATGACTCATCTCCATCCAGCAGACGGGCTCAGAGGAATGAGGACAGCATGGATTAAAAAAAAAAAAAAAAAAGTAACTTAAGCAGCAGCCAGCAGGTCACGCTCGCAGGGCTCGGGCCAGAGAAGGGCACATCCTTATATTCCATCTGAACAGCAGGAAAAATGTCCTCACTGTGAGGGTGTCTGAGCCTGGCCCAGGCTGCCCAGAGAGGTTGTGGAGTCTCCTTCTCTGGAGAGATTCCAAAGGTGCCTGGACACGATCCTGGGCACCCTGCTCTGGGTGAGCTTCTGGAGCAGAGGGGTTGAACCAGATGATCTCCAGAGGTCCCTTCCAACCCCCACCGTGCTGGGATTGTGATGCATGGAAGAAAGGGCTGGTATGCCCAGGGGCAGTGGGACAGACAGCTCTGCTGGGGGATGGCACCCAAAGTGTTTGGGGATGAGTTTGAAGATGACTAGTTTCAGGAAAACCAATCCAGGGAGCAGTCCTGTGAGCATGTCCAGGGAAGCAAAGGGTAAAGCTCTTGGTCACAGATGGAGAGAGGTGCCACATTCCCAGGGAAAGGATTGTGGTCCTCCTGATCAGATGTGATTTCCTACCTGATGCAGCCTGTGTCAGCTGGTGTTGGGAAGCTGTAGCTCACCAGGAGAATGTCATTTAGGAAGACACTCAGCCTAGCTGCAGTGATTTCAGGTGACGGGAAGCTTATTGTCAAAGAGTTTTTCAGTGCCTCGGGTTTTCCTGCCTTTGCTTTTCAGGTTAGGGAGCAGCGGGGATGCAGCTGCATGAACCGGGAGGGAGGTGGGGATCAAAGCCTTCCATCGAGGCTGGCCACCAGCACAGTGTGGGCTTCCTGGGGTGACCAGGACCATCCTGCTTCCCATCCACCTGCCTGTTCCAGCCCCACCAGTCAGATCCTGCTCCAGCTTTGTTTGAAAAACCTGAAAACTATAAAAGCTGAAAGCAAGCACAAGCTTGTTTGAACCCAGCATCTTTCACCTAATTATATCTTAGAGCCCTCAAATAAATGTTGGCATTTCAGTGAGAGGCTGAGGGAGCTGCATCCTACCTGAATGATTCTCATGCAATTTGCATTTCAGAGTTCAAGGTTGGTCCTGGCTGGGATTTCTGTAGCTCATCTGCTTCCAGTGAACCTTTTTATATTAAATTTCTCATGTTATGGGTTAACAGCAAGATTTTTCCTCTGGTGGAGTTGTCGTTGCTGCATCAAGGGATAACTTTTAATAGAGACACAATAATTTACCAGGGATTTTGTTAGAGACGAACTCCATTTAATATCCCAGACTTCTGCTTTGGCACTAATGAATACGTGCGAACTAAAGGCTCGTAGGTGCTTTTCTTCAGTGGAGGGGGTCTTGCTCTCTTAGGACTCTCCATTAAAATGAAAGCCACTTGGAGGCACTTTTATGGGTACAGATTCTTAATTTTGCAGTATCTGATCAGTGGAAGTCATTTCCAGGAACTCGGTTTTGCTTGTCATGATATTCAGCTGCTTGCAGAAAGTTTAACTTTACAGTGAAATTGTAAATGAACACTTAATCTAGATAAACCTGTATTGGCAGATATTAGATGTATCATTCTGTAAAGACGAGGCGGCCACAAGCTTTATTCTCCTTGACTACGAGGCACTTTGCTCTGTTGAAAATTTAGGAATAAGCATTCAAATCACAGCCTGGTTTTCTACAACATAAACAGGGATGCTCGTCTCAAAAGGCGCTTATTAGATATGCTCAAATACTAGGTCGACAGCTTTCATTTAGTTTTGATAACTAAGCTTTGAAGGATGATTGTTTCACGTTGTACCACATTGCGATTTGTTTCCACGGTGGTGGGTTTGAGTGTGCCCAGGTTGGAGTGTTACTTTCAGAAAACTGCGTTAGTCTATTAAGCTTTTCTGTATCTCAGCCTGTCTGCTGGGTAAGTCTTTCCTGTCGTTGTCTTTATCAGGCTACTTTCAAAATCTATGAGATTTATACTTGCAGATTAAAACGCTTTTAAAATATGCATAGACAATATAAGGTTCAATTATATGTTGGCGATGAATGGAGCAATGTGTACACATAAATAAAACATAAAAGCTGCTTTGCTGTGTTTATCTTCTGGCTCTGATTTATTTTCAAAATAATTAGAATTTGCGAGTCTGTATTTGGATGTGCGAGCTCCAATCACTGCGAGCATATTTATGCTTATATGTATATAGTTGGTGTACATCCATCAGTGCTCTGTCTGTTCCATGAGCGACTGCTCGGTGTTGGGGAATGCAGGCACTGTGTGGGACCAGTACATGGAAAAGGAAAAGACAACACATCTACCTACTGCTCTCAGGTCCCATAACTGTGCGTGGGGCACATATGGGCTCTGATTCTCTGCTCAGCACTTCTGAGAATGGTTGAAATGACCCTTCTGAGAATTCCTTGTTGATGCAGACCTGCCTGCTGCAGGCAGTGGGCTCCAGCCCTCAAGGGATTATTTTTTGGCATCTAGGAGATGTTGAGGTGTGTGTTCAGGCGGTGTCAGAGGCAGCCGTGTCCTCTCTCTCACTCTACTCGTCGTGTAAGTCCTGGAGAGTCTTGATGTTAGCCCCTCCAAAATGTGAACCCACCTAAGACAGCCTCCTTTCCTGTTCCCCAGAGCCTGATGGGTTGAGCAACCATAACGTTATTCTTAGCAATGTGGTACAAATGCAGTTGCGTTTTTGACACAAGTTATTTTGTTATCTGGAGCATTTAATGGTTTCTTCCCTTTGAAATACCATTGCCTGTGTTATCTGCTGGAGATATCGCTTGTGTTTTCTTCGGCTGTGATAGAAGTAAACAACCCCAAGAGTAGATTCAGTCTTAGCACAAACTCTGAGAATGCAGAGCATGCCTCTTTTAAACTTGCTCGTTCTCTTTGTCATTATGTTTTGGACATTGTGGTGTGTCATGGGCTAAAAGCGTGGCAGAACATCCATGGATGTTATTTGTAGGCTGGATTTGAGTCGCAGCGTGAGGTTGAAAAGACTATTGCTGCATAAGCAGCTTTGTTGTACCGTATCATTACAAACATGTGGCCATTAGAAAGGTTATGGGGTCCCTGAACTCCCATCACCTTGTGTGAGTTCAGCTAAAAATTGGCTTGAAGTATTAGATCATAACAGACAAGATCCTTTGATGCTTTGTTAAGATTTCAAATTACCTCTAGCAGAGTACCATCTATTATATTAATGCTGCTCTCAAGCTTTCATTCTATCAGGGCCAGAGTTAAAATGTGAAGAGCAGTGCATTCTTGCATTGCAATGGATGGGCAATCACCACTGATATTTTAACTGATGTATCCTAGGAGGAATATTCTAGTTAGTCTTGTAAAATCAATGAATATGTACTAGCGTATATAAATGTGCTGTGCTGGCCATATCTCACCCGCAAGATCTGCAAACCAGGAAAGCTTTTTCGCCTTGCTAGTTTATGAGCGAGCTGGCTGAAATTCGTAACAAGTTAGATATTTCACTTAACAACATTAAGTGCTGAAGTTCCGTAATAGCACATGTTCCTCTGTCTTTATTACCAATAATCTCTTTGGTGCAGTGGATAAACATTTCTGTCTGCAGACGGGCGCTGTAAGAGGTTCCCTGTCGCAGGATGTGTTTGATGTGTCAGCCGGGAGAAATCTGGGCTTCTGTCTGTCTGCCCACGTCTGTAGGTCAGGGAGGACAGGGAAAGGAGCCTGTGCCTCTGCCTGCCTGGCACAGGGGATGGGCAAACGCATCTCTGCGACAAGAAAAGGGATGGAAGAGTTTGAAGGACAAGAGGAAATGGCCTCAAGTTGCCCCACGGGAGGTTTAGGTTGGCCATGAGGAACTTCTTCCACAAAAGGGTTGTCAGGCACTGGAACCAGCTGCCCAGGGAGGTGATTGAATCACTATCCCTGGATGCGTTTCAAAGCTGTGGAGGCTGATCTTGGAGGCCTTTTCCAGCCTAGATGGTTCTATGAAGTCTGCCCCTTCTCACCCCCTTCCATCTCCGCCGGCATGCAATGCTGGGAGGGACGGGCTGCCCAGCCCATCGGCTGCTGGGTGGACTGGTGGTTTGAGGCAGCCTTTCCTCAAAAGAAGGATTTTTGTCTATCTAGGGCTAGGAATAATAATAATACAAGAGTATAAATTGAATTTTGAATTTAATATTATTATATCAAAACATAGATAAAACAAGAGAATTAAAAATGTGAGCAATACAAATCAAAACTAATTTTACTTCTGGGAAGTCATCACCGAGAAAGATCTTCTTCACAATCACATAAACACGACTTTATGCCCAAAGGGATTCATACACACAGACCAGGCATGTATCTAAAACCCTTTTTCCATTTCAGTGTAAATTCCAGTACTTATTTGTAGGCATTTTTTGCATTTTTTTTTTTTCAAGGAATGGCTTGAAACAAAAGGAATCCCAAGGTATGATAACTTACTGGAAAAATTAACAACTCAGATGGTAACCGTTGGTCTTGCAAGCACAAATAATACCTACAAACAAAAATAACCCATTTTTTGTGTTGATGTGGGTGTGCTGTAACGCAACAGCCAAGGCAATGTTAAAGAACATGACGTCTTTTGATGTAGAGAGGAATATATTTTTGTCTCTTAAAGGAGTAGTCTTCAGGATATGTGAAGTTTTTGTGTCCAACCTACAGCACAGACTGAGGTTTTTATTTAAATAATTCTCTGAAGGACACAAAGTGAGAGAACAGTTGAATTCCACTTGGGCCTCACCTATTTCTGAAGCAATGTGCAATGTTGACAGTGGTGTTAAAATCCTATTCTGCCTTCCTCACGGGGGTTCTATTTTTGTGGTAGCAGTTCAGTGGGAACTGTGCTTTCAGGCACAGCTTGGTCCAGAGGTTTGAATGAATTATTTTTAAGAATCAGGAACTTTGTGAATTGGTTCATAGACGCTGCTCAAAGGAGCTTGATTGTAAAGAACGCTCTGTGCCCGTGGAAAAGGTTATTAGCCTGTTAACTGTAGAAAAGGCACTTACTGGAGCTGTAAATCTCCTAACATTCAAGAAAGTAGGTTATATCTACATTGCTGCTTCATGCCTTTGCTTGTCCATTTGCAGTAGGTCTTTGAGCAGGTCTTTGGTGGCTGCATGTTTCATATGAAGATATTGTAGGGACAAAAACCTGGGATCACAACCCCCTCTCCCCTTTGCTCTTGTACCTGCTCCCACCAGATGATGGATAAGTGTGACTGAAAGGACTATTTGTGTCTCTAGTTCATTGATTCAAGTGTTTTTACTGTCTTGTGGTGGTGTGGAAGAGCCAGGACTGGCTCTCTGGTGGGGTGGGAGCAGGTTGAAGTGCCAGCAAGCATAAGGAATGGGAGAAACTTGCTCTGAGAGCAAGGCAGTGTCATGGAAGAGATTTCTTTTAAAATTTCTTTTATGCCTATGTGGGAAGAGAAGTGAGCCTGTAGGTTCACTATAAGTTGGCTCAGTACAAGAATCTGGAGGTCTTGGCCACCAGGAAAACATTTGGTGAGCCAGAGGGATCTGTTTGTATGTGCCTGAGTGCCCTAATGCACAGATTACACAAATGAAAGTATTAATGATGAAAGTATATACGGACAATTCTTAACCCACAGTACATAAGCTTGAGACAGGTGTCATGTCCTTATTTATTAGGAGGACATTATTATTTACAGCCTTGTATGAAGACAAGATGCTTATTATCATGCTAAGGCTAATTTTCACTAAAATTGTAGATCCTGGTTTCAAGTCATCTACCCAAGGATCTTTTAGTGAGTGTTTGAAAGCTAAGAGATCACCTGCAGCTATAAAAGCCCAAGCGATGCCATAAGCTCCTTGTTGTCAAGACTACACCTAGTTCTAGGCCCAGGTCACCAAGGTGAAGTGTAGGGATATTTCATATTTATGGATACTCTCATTTTAGTATGTGTTCATAATTCTTTTTCTTCCTGCTTTCTGTCTGAGTTGATGAAGTGCTCCCATGAGCCATGTGGACAGTACTAACAGCTGTAATTATTGTTTCCTTAATTGCCACAATTATTTTTTTTTTTCTGGATTAATTCACACGAGTCCGTTCTTCTTCTAGAAAAGGAAGCAGGAGAGACCTTGTAGATATGGAAAATGCTTCCAGCTCGCCAATATTGTTCAGGCTTCCTTTCCACTTCAGTGCTATGACAGTTTCACTAGGGATGAAGGTTGCGTTACATGCCTGGCGATGGGCTATTTTATATGCTCTTTTCAGGTTTGAAATGAATTTAGAAAATAATAATAAATGCATTCAATTAGAAAGCCTGTTATTTGAGAAAACCAAAGTGGCATTGGAGGTGTTGCTCTGGTAATGGGTTGCATCCATTATAATATTGGTAGTCAAGGCACTGTGAATTTTAAAAGGTCTTATTAAGCAGCAGCATCACTCTGGAAGCACGATGATACACTGCGTTGTTCCGTATTGTCAGGGCCTCAGAGCAGTGGTGCATCGCTCTTGTAACAGCTCTGTTAAGGTTTACTACTGCACTGTTCAATTACAGCCAGTCCTTTAACAGGGCTTCCCTCTTCATTTTCACCCCACAATCTGCATGGAGCTGCTAATGTTTATTCATTATGTATTGAAACTGCAGTCTGTGCTGCACAGCAAGAAAATCCAGTGAAATGAAACTACAGATGACTTCTCCCTGTAGTTCCCCATGTTTTGTCAGTCCGTTACCCTTCCTGACACTACTTTGTTCTCCTATCACTTCACTCTTGAGTTATCCGATACTGAGAGGTCCACACAGCAGCGGCCTTGTCCAATTTTTCATTGACAATTTGTCAAGACACCTATAGTTCTCTACAAGTATGGAATTTTGACATCCTGCTTGAAAACTCCCACAAAAAAAAAGGAGAATTTACACGAGGCTTGGGAGCTCTGACATAGGTCCTCAGCTGGAGATGCTGAGCACTTTGAAAATCTCTCCTTCAAAATGCTTTGGAAAGTGGGATTTACTCTGATTGACATATTAATAGTCCTTGTGTTCTATAAGGTCAAGTTGAGAGAAAACCCACTCGCCTATTAGCTGAAGTCAAAATACTGGGCTGGTAGTAGGAGATGGGGCTCATACAGCGTGGGGAGGTTTGGGAGAATGGGCCAACCTGGATATAGGCAGCATTCGTGTACATGAATCATTTATTGGGTTTCTTTTCTTAGCGTTTCTTTTGTTGCTCTTGAAGATATTTCTGTTTTATGAAATGCACTTCTCCTCCAGGCTCAGCTTCTCATTTGTATTTGATGTTGTTGGTATTTGTATTTCTGTACCTGATGAAATATCTGTCCCATTCCCATGCAGGTGATTGCGCTGGTCTCTAATACATCATTAGGAATTCACTGCAGGGTAACATGAGAGAGGTGGTGATGTGAGCAAACAGGACTTTGTTTGAACAGCGGTAGCTTTAGTATATGGTAAACAGAGTGAGACGCTGAGGTGAACTGTAAATAGATTAATGGTTTTGAAAATTTTCTGTTATACAAATGCCCTTCTTTAGATGTGCTGCTTTTCTTCACTGCTCAGGAGAATTTGCTCTCTCCGTGTAACTTTTGCACACCTCAACAGGTTTGCCATGTGTAAATACCGCACAGACCATGGCAGAGCTGCGCAGAAACACTTCCTATTGCTCTTAAAACTGATTTGCAGGGATTTTTTTTTTGTTAATTGTTTTGCCTCATTTTCACATCGTCAACATTTGATTCTTGAGTATAAAAACCAGCTTGAAGCGCACTACTTCTAGAATTTCATCATAAAACATAATGAGGAGGGATTATCAAAGGCACTTTAGAACGATTTGTTCTTATCATTACCGAAGACTGTTGGGAATATTATTCCCTAGTCTTTTAAGAGCCCTAGAGCAAGAATTGCAGTAATATTTGTTTTCATATGCACCTTTCAGGACAGAAATAGGGCACACGCTGCTAGATTGACACCTCAAGAAAACCTACCCGAAGGTCCTGGTTTAGCAGCATTTAGTTTTTGGAAGGGCTGGTGAGGAGGAGAACAAAAGGCAGGGGGGGTGTTGGTTCCATGTCCCCTCCGTGTCGGTGAGGTGGCCGTTGGGCCACGAGGCCACCGAGCGCTGTAGGGCAGGTGCAACCCGAGGATGTCAGCTCCCGACCAAATGGCTGAGCTCCAATTCCCCCTCCAGCTGAGGGGAAATCAGCAGGAAGGTTCATTCCTATTATCTTTGCAAGCTTGGAGTCATAATCTGATTTTACTTCATGTCTCGGGTAGAATTTTCCTCCTGTTCGGAACAAAGTGAAAATGAAGAAAGCGTAGAGGAGTTTTGCCCGGAGAAAACAGCTAGACAGAAACTTCAAATAATTGTAATCTGAGGCAATGAAAACAATTCTATGCAGTTCACAGGATGCTGAAGCTGTTTGTTATGCAATTTGAGATGTAAATGGTGAACAAAGAGTAGTTGTACTAACTGATGATTAAATCCTGACATGATAAATTTCTACATGAATAAAATCAGAGCCCTAAACAGATTCACGATGGTTAGTCATCCATCAGTTCGCACCAAAGAGTGTTGCAGCCAAGTGAAAAGTCTTCAGGCACCTTATTTTTCTGAAGTGAAGTTATTGGCGGGGTTTTGCAATTTGTGTAGACTGACACTGCGCTGCCAGATGAGATGAGTTCAAGAGGATTTATCAAAGCAGGGTGTTGTGGTGTTTGGTTTTTTTTTCCTCTATTGTCAGGAAATCATATCAATGAAACTTAATAGGAAGTTGAAAGTAAAAATTCAGCAAACTGTGAACTTAATGTTACCCTGGTGGGAGCTCATTAATATCTCAAGAGGTAAACTCATGCATTATCTTAATTGCACATGGTCCTGAGGGAAATTGCCTTTTCTGAAGTTTTCTGACAAACATCATTTGGTGTGTTGGGTTCAGGTGCACCATTTTATTAATCTTTTAATAAGTTACCGAGGAGGTGTAGCCTAACGCCATCGCACCTGAAGTAGCATTGTAGCAATAATTATTTTGATGCTCGCACTGATGTGCGAGGTTCTTGGCCGTGCGGTTGAATTTGTAGACAGAGCTCGGCAGAGGTGGTGAGGGTGTGGGCAGCCAGCCCAACGCTTCTGGCAGTTATTGCGGCTTTGGAGAGAGCTGGGTTGTCTCCTGGCGCTGGGCGCCTTGTGTCTTTCCAGTTGAGACACTTGGCTTGGTAGCAAGGAGCTCCCCACTTTCTGCGGTTTTCCATGAAGGGTCTATTGAACAGCGAGAGGAGGAGGATGCCAGTTGAGGTGATAATATGAACCAGGTTTGAAATGAAGAATTGGAACAAGTTTCTATTTCAGTTACTTTTTCACTCTGAAATCCACATGCCAAACCTGATGTGGGAGATGTTTGATGTTGCAAAGAGCGACTTAGGAGACCACCAGAGAGATGCGTTGGTCCTTGGTGTGTTGTGGTGCAGCCGCTCACGAGCAGGCCCTGCTTTTCAAGCAGGACAACCAAGTGTGATCCAGAGAGAGCTTTTCATTACCAGAAGAAAATGAAATAAATGAAGACTAATGTTCAATGTGAAAAATCAATTAACATTAATTAATCACTGACTAATGCAATGTTCCCAGCATTAATCATGCACTCTTGCTGTAATCAGAACACCGGCCAGGCAAACGTCATGTGAAACTCCTGAGTGGGATGTTTGCCATAGTCCTGTAAACACTGAGACAGACCTCAGGAAAACCTGCCTCCCACACCAGCGATGTGCTTGCTCATCTGCCAACACCCAAGTGTCCTTCAGAAGCTCCAGCACCAGCCATGCCTTGTTCTGGTGGTGAAGGCTCAGGCAGGAGGCCTCTTCTGCAGATGCTCTGCAGCACATGAAGGAGGACCACAGCCCTGCCCTGCTGTGTAAGGGCCAGGGGCATTTTTATCCCCTGTGCTTTCTGGATCACAACTCTTCTGCCAAGATGTTAAAGCTGTTCAGAAACCAGGCTGCAATTCCCTAGAGCTTTTTGATGTTTCAGACATGTTTCAGAAGAGAAAATAGGAAAAATGTGATGGAAGAGAAAGCTTGCTTCTTTAAACCAAAATTTTGAATGTCAGATATCGATGATAAATTGCAGATTTTACCAAAACAGAAGAAAAATAAATCCATTAGGAGACAGGAGATATTCATCTGCTTTATTTAGGTGCTATTTAGTGTGTCCGTTGGGTGAAGTAAACTCTGGATTTTCTGTGTGGTTAGAGGACAGCAAGTACTGTCAGATGGCTTTTGTTTGCAAGCCTGAACCGTATCGGCAGCTTTCAAAACCAAACCAGAAAGAAGTCTGGCGGGGGTTGGTACACCTGAGAGGACATTTAGGGGGCACATTAGGTAGCAGTAGGACTACATGTAAGGTCATCTGCTGCTCAGGCATCCCTGGCACTGTACTGCATCTCATTCTGCCTTTTGCTTATTCATCTGATGTCTGCGTGTGAGCAGGAGACTTCCCGTTACAGAGCTTCAGCACCTTTTGGCAATGCTAAATGAGGGGTGGAGAGGGGTGGGTTATTAAACATCTAGCTATTTAACTGCGGTTTTATGTGAATGGCTTTACTAGGATTTTTTTCTGCACCTTCAAAGCTGAAATAAAGTCCAAGTGCATCCAGGCACTGTCCTCCTGGCCCCTGGGGCAGGAGGTTTCCATATGTGACATGAGTTGGGAGGCTGGGGAGGCTCCAGCCTTCTGCCTCGAGAGGGAGGCCTGGGCCAGTCTGAAGAATCACCAGCACGTGCTTGAGAGAGGTGGGCTGAGGGGAGGAATTTCATGATCAGAGGGAGTAATCAAATTACAGCCCTTCTTGTTCTCCCTTAGCCCGTGCTCATCCTCCTTGCATGGTGAGGCCATCTGCATCACTTTTGAGAATGGAGATCGGTGACATTTGGCCAGCTTGGGGTTAGGTCTTCATGAACTGGGTCAATTAATATTTATTTTCAAGTGCACTTCAGCATTCACAGGAGCTGAAGGTGCATGTCTGTGAGCAGGCATCGGTACACAGCAGCAGTGTACGTTGTCTTTGGGATGTTGGTCTGATGAGTGTGAGCCCAGCGAAGACATCTCAGAGAGGAGAGGGCACCTGACTGTTGGTGGAGTTAACGTGTTTTTCAAACTAAAGTCATTCTCAACAAAAACAAAACTGTAATGTGGAAGAACATATGGTGTGAAGTACAGGAGAAAGGTTTCCAGCTGCATCTGTGGGAGGTTTGTCCACTTGCAATTGGATGTGAACCTCAAAAGAGGAAGAGAAGCAGAAATGCTGAATTGATAGATTTTGGCTGATGCAAACAGATGTTCAGTCTGGACATCTGGGATGCTGCCTGCGTGCAGGGGAAGACGCGTGGGAAGAGAAAACATCTTTTGTAGGTGTCTGCAATATGTGCTGACATACTGGGCAGGGTTGAACTCTAATGGCTGCAGTCTATATTGTATCCATTTAAGGACTTTTCTTCCCATATTCAGACAAATCTCATGAAAATTCTACTCATCCTACATATAACTTTATGTTGCTTTTAGATGTGCTGTAAGAAACAGTGGTAAAACCCTCCAATATATGCTTTTTATACTCCAAGTGATTGGAACAGTCAGAAGTGGTTAATATTTTATGGACAGAGGAAAAAGAATAAAAAGCCAAAAAGTCTTCTAAGTACTATAAACAATGGAGCAAGTTCTGTAAAGTGCAGAATGTGCTGCTTTGGATTTTCAGTTAAGAAAACAGTTGTTGGGAAGTTGGAATGCAAACATTGCCATGGATAAAAACTCATATTTTGTCCTTTATTTATAATTTTAAAAACCAGCACTTGGCTACCTCAGTACAGCTCTGTGTGTGGGGCCGTATGTTGTGTACGGGATGCTTGTCTAATTAATAACGGGTAAACAGCACCCATAAAGTCAGCCTGGTTAACTGTTCCACTTAATGTAATACCATCCAATGAATAGATGAATTAAGCCGATAAGCAGCTGAGCAAGCTCCATTAACTGCTTTGCACAAATGAGAAGAGAGCGATCCTAAAATGTCACCAATCATTTATCACAACAGCAATTGTAGGCACAGACAAATTAGGAATTTAACTTATTTTTGACAGCCAGGGTGCCCGGCGCTTTCTGTGCAGCCGCAGTAGCTGGTGTTAGCTGAAAGTCATCCCGAAGGTAGATTAAAAATAAAGAACTCTGATAAATTGGTGCAATCGATCTCTTTGTCTTTGAGAGCGATCCCCAAGCTTTGCCGGCCCCTAGGCGAAACACTGAGCACGTAAATCATGTAGCAGTGGTCAGCACCCTGCCGTGTTCTTCCCGACAGCCTCAGTTTTAACTTTTTTAATTTTCTGTGACTGGAGCACTGGAAGGTCTTGCCAGCAATGCGCTGTCTGCAAGCCACAGGGGTAAAATAAAGCTGGCACGTCTTTGTAGATGACTGCTGTCTTTCATTAGAAAACAAAAGCATCTCAGCATTCAACTTGATTAGCCACCTCTCTGGTTGTAAAACCAGCAGGCTTGAAAAGGACCGACATGAGGCCAAGTGCCAGGTCCTGCAACTGGGTCACAACAACCCCCTGCAACGCCTCAGGCTGGGGGAAGAGTGGCTGGAAAGTGCCCTGTGGAAAAGGACCTGGAGGTGTTGGTCAGTGACGGGCTGAAGATAAACTAGCATGTGCCTAGGTGCCCAAGAAGGCCACCAGCATCCTGTCTTGGATCAGCACTGGTGTGGCCAGCAGGACCAGGGCAGGGATCGTCCTCCTGGACTGGGCACTGGGAAGGCTGCCCCTCGAATCCTGGGGTCAGTTTTGGGTCCTTCACTCCCAGAAGGACATTGAGGGGCTGGAGTGTGTCCAAGGAAGGGCAATGAAGCTGGGGAAAGGTCTAGAGGACAAGTCTTTTGAGGAGCGGATGAGGGACCTGGGGTTGTTGAGCCTGGAGAAAAGGAGGCTCAGGGGAGACAGCCTTGCTCTCACAACTCCCTGAAAGGAGGTTGGAGCCAGGTGGGGTTGGGTTCTTTTCCAAAGGAACAAATAATAGGACAAGAAGAAATGGCCTCAAGTTGCAGCAGGGGAGGTTGAGGTTGGACATGAGGAAAAATGTCTTCACACAAGGGTTGTGAAGGGCTGTCCCAGGCTGCTCAGGGCAGTGGAGTCCTTATTCCTGGAGGGATTTAAAAGATGTGTAGATCTGGAGCTGAGGGCCATGGTTTAGTGGTGCCCTTGGCAGTGCTGGGTTAGCGGTTTGACTCCACGATCTTAAAGTTCTCTTCCAAACAAACTGATGGTACGATTCTATCTGAAGGAAGGACCATGCCAAGTGATGGGGGATTCAGTTCTCTAACATCCATAGTGACAGCCCAAGCACCGGCTTAGAGTTTAAGTGTTAAGTTTAATGATTCGTAGCAAGTAAAAGCGGTACCACGTTAGGACTCAGTTCAGTGAGCTCCCTGCACAGAGGTCCCATGGATGGTGGGCTCTGAGCAAGGTCCATGAGCCGTGCTTTGCTCTAGGCTGGTGCTGAATGAATCGAGAGAGATCTTAAATGAATCACGCGTTGCCCTCTAGTTGTGGTTTATAACAAACCAGTACTTATTAGCTGTACAAACAGGAATGTGTCTCAACAAGCGCTAGAGTATTTAATCTTTGGATGGTTTGGATACGTTCATTCATCTGCTGGGTCTTCAGCAGCAGTCTTTCTTTACGGGTCTGTTTATACTCTGCGGCAGTAGTTGGGAATGTACAGACAGATGTACAGACACAGTGTATTCTGTGGACATGCTGCATTTGCTCTCATCTGCTACTGAATTCTGTGGGAACCGAGGGCACTGAGCCCTGTGCAGTATTGAGCCTGGGGAAATAGGATGTTCGTTACCCTGAGAGGGCAGGAGAGCTTTATTAGCTTGTGTAGGAACGCTGTGCAGAGACAGAATGGGAGAATGCAGCAGATGCTTGTACTGAGGCATGAAATACTGGCCTTTCTGCAGTCTAGAAGTCTCAAATCATTATATATGATTATGTTTGTGTATATTGCAAATTTTTTTTTTTTCCCCTCCCTGGCATCTCAAGTGAGAATTACGGCAAGTTCCTTAATTTAAGGAGCAGTCCGAGACTGTTGCTCAAACAATTGCATAATGGGTTTGGGGATTAACATACTGTCAGCTTGATAACTGCTTAGGGACCTTGGTTATCAAGGAGAAAATAGCCCTGAACAATATTCTGGTCTCTCTGTTATAAAAAGTAACCGTCAATCTCCTTTGTGCTCTGCTGTGAGAAGGAAAAGCGATGGCTAGTTTCTCATGGGCAGGAGGAGCTTTAGGGCAGAGCTGAATCGTAGCCAGGTTGTCTTGGTGGATCAGAGATGTCCGTGCCCAGTGATCTTCACAACTGTTCTTCATCAGGAAGAATCAAAAATAAACATCCTCTTGTTTAAATTTCGAGTTGCAGTTTACTGTTTAAGAGCTCCTTCATCCTCCAAAACCTGATGAAGGGTCCTTCTGTCTTCCAGCCAGGTATAGATTTAAACTCAGTTGCATTCAGCAAAATCAGAACACCCATAAAAAGGATCTAGTGAAAAAAACAGAGTGTGTGCTGTGTTTGAAGAAGGTTGCCTGAAAGGAAGGTATTATGAGCGTGCACATGTACAGTTGTTTTCGATTGATTGATTATTTTTGTTGTGTCAATGAAAAGATTGCTGCTGTGACTTGTACATTGTAAAGGAACGTGGTTGAGAAGTATAGATGGATGCAACGAAGACAAAGCGAGGCTCAGCTGCAGCTAACTGCTTTAGCTAACTGCTGCAAGAACTGCAATGAGTACATGAATATGTATATTTATCAGAAATTATTTTTTTCTACAGATCCCACAAATCAGTTATGCCTCAACTGCACCAGAGTTGAGTGATGACAGGCGCTATGATTTCTTCTCACGTGTGGTTCCTCCAGATTCCTTCCAAGCACAAGCAATGGTGGACATTGTGAAAGCTTTGGGATGGAATTATGTGTCCACTTTGGCATCTGAAGGGAATTATGGAGAAAAAGGAGTCGAGTCCTTCATGCAAATTTCCAGAGAGGCAGGTAGGCAATGCCCATCCTCCCTCCAGAAAACGCTGTAGAAGTAATGAATGTTATTTTGTACCAAATGTTATATGATTTTTCTGGAACATATATTTGATTCTAACATTGCTCCCATTCTTTGCAATGCCTCTGTAATGGCTCCTAGATGCTCTCATTCCTAGATTGCTTATGGAGTTTCAGAGAGTTTGAAACCTTAGTGGTTTTCAATCATTTCTGGAGAAAATAGAAAACCCTGCGTCTTATCAAGCTCCTACTGTTCCACTGGATGGCATTATATTATGTTGACATGGGTAGAAGACAGATTTTAAAATGCTGAGCTTTTATCTCCCCGCAGCTAGAAATTCTGTGAAGACTGCTTGTTACCAGGCATTGCCTTGTGTCATGCTGTTGCTGTTCACCTTTCAGATCATTGCCTGATATGTATTGCTTTTCTTTAGCGTTTATCTTGACCAATTCAACTGAGAAAACTCATAATCTTTTACTTGAAGGCTCAAGGATTACTGGCGTGGGATATGGAGGTAACAAGTGTGGTGAAGGCACAT
Source organism: Coracias cyanogaster (assembly GCA_033124195.1). NCBI lineage: Eukaryota > Metazoa > Chordata > Aves > Coraciiformes > Coraciidae > Coracias > Coracias cyanogaster. Next base: position 124,865 of record JAVSBS010009539.1, read on the forward strand.
CTTTGGTGTGCTGCATCACGTTTTTCTTGTTACTGGTTTCATTCAGTGGTGCCCCAAGAAGGCCAAACTCTGTTGGATGATGTCACTTGCCAATGGGAGATGTTCCAGGAGGATGGGGAAATGCTGTGTCTTGTGCTGGGTCAGGCTTATGGTATTGAGTTGAACCTTCATCGTTTTGTTGACAGAAATCTCCAATTCTACAGCTTGCTTTCCTACTGTGGTACAAAACATAGAGGAGACCTGTCCTGAAGGCGTGACAGCTGTGTCACTGTGCTCAGACCCTTATCCCTGTAACTTATTCTTCAGGGTAAATAGTTCTAAATTGCCCCAGAGATGCCAGAACGTAGAAGTACTTTAAGTGGCACTTCAGGAAATAGAGGTATAAAAACATGGTGAGCTGATTTCATTCCAGAATCATAAAGGTTTGGAATTTGAAATATTTAATGTTGATTCCCGTGCTGGTAAGGAAAAAAAAGCAGCGGATGTCATTTGTTATCGGTGATATATGCAAGGCTTATCTCCAGAAGACTTCAATGGTAAATCCTGCTCAGGAACCCGTTGTCACTGTACAAGTTAAGCTCTATTGTATTCCCAAGATGACGTCGCAGATTTTCCACCCTGTAACTGCCCTGGAATTGCGTTAAATAAACCCAGCACAACGCAATCCACGATTCACTTACGAAATTAAGTCACCAGCCAGCTTAGTGAGTGCATGAAAGGAAAGGACTAGGACGGGCTGGGCATTGCTCTGAAGCAGCCATCGGAGGTTGCCATCTCCTCAGTTGTTGCAAAGTTGGTTCCACGTGCTCTCTTTTGCAAAGGCCTGTGCTGTCTGTGAGCCGGAGCATTGGCTCGCTCCCAAACTGATGGATTGCTCCTGGCAGCATCATCCAAGGAGTGAGCAGAGATGGAGGCTGTGCTTAGAAGAAAGGGGCTTTGGAGAGGGGAATCTGGAATTGTTTCATTATGTTGATGTCACAGAAAGAACCTATATTTGCATAAATGTGTCTGTTCATTCGAATGCATATTTATGTGGCATTAAAGAAAATGGGTTTGGATTTAATACCACAGGAAGTGACAAATACCAGTGTTCATTATAATTTAAAATTGACTTTATTTGCAAATATCCACTGTTGCAAAATCATACCAGAAATGTGTTCGCTGTGTCAAGGACAAACTCTAGCTGAATAATACTGTATCGTTTCTCAGACCTTCTGTGGAATTAAATTAATGATAGGAGTTGCTCACGTAGTCAACATGTAATTCAACATCCTTCATAAAAAATAAAGCATAAACCTGAAAGAATACCCTGCTTAAAGTAGCTTTGCATGCAGGGTGACACGAACAGGGATAGTGCATAAACTTTCTCTCCTATCCGCAGCCTGCCTTGTCTGGGAACTGGAATAATCCCATCCCTGGTGCTGCCTCTGATTCTGTACAGCCGCCTTTTCTTCTTAGGGCTGCCCTGAATGTTTTTGTGCTACGCAGATAAAGCTTAGATGAAGTTCTGAGGGGATTTAAGGCCTGTCAACAAGATCCCTGGGTTTTTAAAACCTTGGGAAGCATAAGAAGATCCTGTTGTCTCCATATCTAATGGAGCAGTGCTGCCTGGAGCTGTAGGACCTGACCTTGATCCCTTATGGGGTTGGGAGACCTTGTCCCCCAAGTTCAGCAATTGGTTGTGACCATCTCTCAAGTGCCGTTTGAGGGGGTCACGTTGCAGTGGGATTTGCCTGTGCTCTGGGGAATGTGTGGTGGAGGGTGCAGCAGTTTTGAGCTTGCTTTCTTGGTGCCTGTTGTGACTGTGTCTCCTCAGGGACATTTTATGCAAAAGAAATGATTAACAAGGCTGTCAGGTGATTACTGTAATATCAGAGTTTGGGAAGAGCTTCCTGAAGGAGCAAGAAGCAGCAATAATTTTACTGACTCATGGCCGTGGTGTAGCTAGCATCTCCTTGTTCTACCTATGTAAAAACATTTGAGTGGTGGAGAGCCTTGTGTCTGAAGGCAGGAAGTGAACAGTCCTCTCTAAGGAGGAACAGGAGGTTTCCCAAGATACTGCCTAGATCAGGTGCAGTGTTAAATATATTTAAATGGGTCAAAATACCTGACTGAGGTGTGTAATCATGCAGTACCTTTTTGAGAGCAGTCCTACGCGGCAGTGTGTGCTGTGGTCCCGCTGCAGAGATGGGGAGGAAGGGGTGGGGGGGCCACACCCGTGACAATCCTGTTGCTGCCATGCAAGTAGATTAACGTGGTGATTGGGGTGCCAGAGGCAACAGAAATGCACCTGCGGCGGGAAGAAGATTTTCCTTAGTTAAAAGACCCAGTTCTTCTGGAAATCAGGGAGGCCGTGGATTACCTCTTCTTCCCAACTTGGAGGGCATGATCGGTGGACCCTGCAGGGTTGGGGGCAGGATGGAGGACAGGAGAGGGGTTGAAGTGGCAAGGTGCAATTTAGCTCATTTTCCAGTTAGCTGAAGCGTGTGGTGTTCATCAGGAGAGCTGTCCCTAAGAAGGGTTCTTCGCTTGGTGTGCAAAAGGCCAATCCACACACCAAGCTGAGATACTTGTCTTTATTTCTGTCAGAATAGGGTGCCAGGCATCTCCCAGCAGCAGCACACCCAGCGTTAGCAGAAGACATCCAGTTGGTTAGTCTTTTTTCCCTACCCATCCTACAACATACCTTTGCCTGCTAGCTAATGAGTAAAACACTTTGGGGAGGTTCCGTAATGAACATGCTCAGTTTTACCTTAGGGGTGTGTAGTTGAGCATTATGATTACCCAAGATTACTTCAGGATATGGTCTTGGCTTCTCCTTGCTCCAGAAGTTCTATATATCGTTATCTTTTGTCTAAGTCAACAACAGCAGAAGAACACATCAGACACGTTGTTTTGTTTCACACCCTATTCGAGGTCAGGTACTTTCCAGGATGCCCCAACCAGGTTTCAACCAAAATTTCTTGGTAAACTTTGAGCCTTTAGCTTTCAACATCAGGAGAAGCCGTGCCATGCCTGAAGCAGTGCCAGCAGACTTGTTACTCCCCTGCTCCCAAACCCAGGAGCCCAGGGTACAAGCAAAAACATAATCCAAGCAGTGGCCCCACAAGCTCTGTAGCCTGGTGCAAATGGGGCAATGCAATGGGTCCATCTATAGCTTCAAGGTTTTGTGCTCCTGGCTTCTTCCCTGGGCTGGGACAAGATGGTGCAGGATTGGCTGTGGTTTGTTCTTTGAGAGCTTTCCCAGCTGGAGGGTTGGTAGAGCAGGTGTGAACCCTGTCTCCCTGACCCCCTTTTAGGGAGCAGAGCAGAGTTGGGAGTGGAACTAGTAGAGACCGTTGTGTTGGTTCTCCTCAATGTGGCTCCTTAGGACCATGTGCAGGAGCAGCCACAGGGCAGAGGTAATTAGTCCCAGTTAGAGACACACCAGCAATAAGCAGTTGTTATTCGCTCTCAGACAATTGCCTTGTAGCTCATCGTTGCTGAATTTTGGCAGAAAGGACGATTCAGTCCATAGGTACCAGCACATTTATGATCTTTGGCCTTGAATCTGTAGCAAGCTAATTATCCAAAATTCAGTGTTTTATCCATCTGATTTGGCCAAGATCTTAGGAGATGTGAGGAGGAGTAAAGTGCTCTCCTTGCTCAGTTTTCAAATATGCTTTAACATATAAAGGCTTTGCTTGATCCTTTGAGTTAATAATTCTTTGCAAAGTGACTTTTATTATGAGTACTTCAAGCGAGTTTGAATATGTCATTGTGGCAGGAGATGAAGATTTGAAACATGCTTTGCAGTCTGTGGGATTAATAAATTAGGGGAATGGTCTAATTATGGAAAATCTAAAGGACAATTTCAGATTATTAATGCAACTACTGAATACTTGAATTTCAAAGATTAATTAATCTTTGATTTTTTTTAAAGATTAATCTGTACCAGAAGGTTAATTGCTATCTGTAAGAAATATATATATTGAAGTCGTTAGCAAAAGACCACTTGAATGCCTCCTAACAGATAAATGAAAGATCTAGTATGCATTTATTCATCTTTTTCTCTCCTGAAATGGCCCATTTTCACAGATGAGTACACTGGCTGCTTTGCTTGGGCAGACTTTGCTGCTCACTCCATGAGGCTGCAGCACAAATGGTGAGGGAAGGGGACGCCCGCATCTGCTGACCCATATGTCCACTGCCTTTATCTCTTTCTTCTGTCCTTCCATAGCTCTCTTGGCCAACCTCATCTCAGAAATAAGTATTTTTTCCTCAGCAAGGGTGGTTTGGAGCACGGTTCTGCTTGTCTGCACGAAGCAGACCTGTTGTACTGTGCATCTTAATCTACAAACTAGGAATTAGTTTTGATGATGATGTTCTCAACCATTTGGAAGGACGGGAGGCGAATAGCATGTCGTCTTTCTCTGGGTGCTAAAGGCACGATAAGAAGGGATTAAAGCTCTTGTACCAGCGTGCTGATATGATTATATATACACTGAAGTTTCTTCTGAAGACTTTTAGTTGCAGTGGCATACTTGTTAAAAGGCTATCATCACCTTGACAGAACAAAAAAGGCAGAACAAACTTTAATCCACTTTAACATATGAAGCACAACACTTGCGACAGTCGCTTTATCTTCTTTTCTCCCCTTTTTTTCTTGAAAACTTTTTTTTAAATATTCATTTCTTTAATCCTTCTGTCTCCGCGGTCCTCGCGCTCTACAGACATGGTTACGTAAGGCTGAGAGCTGCTGCATGCAGCGGGCACGGCCTCAATGCACACGCTGCAGGAGCCGAGCTTGCTCAGAAACAGGAGAAACATCAAAAAACATTCATTGTCAGGGCAAGGAAGAGACCCTTGGAACTTTGAATCCTCATCCTCAGAAGCAGAATTCTTTTCCAGCAGTGATGCTGAACAGTTTTTCTTTACTATCCCTCAATATAATCTTAAATTTTTGTTTTATCTTGTTTTTCCCAGCTTTATAAACCCTAGTAAAAACTGGATGTACACACACACACATACATTACTCACTTCTGAGACTCGTTGCCCTTACGTCTGACACGTGTCACTCCACCAAAATCAGAAGAACCACTTTGTCACATGCTGTTATTATCTGTGCATCAAAAAGTATCATCTCCTAATGCGCCGGCTCCTTTACAAATTAGCCACACACAATTAAGTACCTCCTACAGAAATGATTTTCTATGGGTCTGTTATCTCTGGAAAGGGCTGGTTTAAACCCCTTTAGCCGCCTCATGAGAGCTTTTCCTAAAGCCTCAATATTTATTTTTGACGCTGACTTGTGTTTCTAAAAAGATGCAAATCTTTTGATTCGGGTTTTTGGTGATCTGAATCATCTCCTGATGCTCTCGGTGAAATTCTCAGCGTCATAGATCATAATATGGTGCCCTAATTGAGTGCTTCTCTTCTGGGGAAGCTGCCACTGTTGAAAGCCAAGAGCTGCTGTATCATCTGTCAGTGATTCACGCAGCACTTTCCGTAGGCTCCTGGAGGTCTGCTGTGATCCTGAATCTGCATTTTTGTAATAGAACTTAATTTTTATGCTGTCTGTTGGGAATTCCATTAGCACAAATTAGTGCTGGATAACATGAGAGAGTTAAATCATTGCTACGAGGGAGTTGTACAATTGTCTGTGTTTTAAGAAAGGAGAGGAGCCTGTTCTGTCTGTGTCTTTCACATAGAGGACTGATTCCTATGCCAAGTAGAAAATCCTGATTTTTTTTTTTTTTTTTTTTGTGTGTGTGTGTCTTGCATTCTGATGCTAATGAAACATCTCTCTTCTTTTCTTGATCCATTAAAGCCCTACTGAGTGGGTTTAGAATACCCATTGCAAGGAGCAGTCACTTTATAACGTAACCCAAGGTTAAAAGAAGCCCCAAAATAAGAAAGGAAGGTGAAAAAAGTGACGGCACTGCAGTGGGCACAGATTGCATTGGCTACATTAATAAATAACAAAGAGGATTTTTTAGTGAAGCTTTGCACAACGTACTGGCAATGGGTGGTACCACCCATCACTCAGCGATGCCCCAAATTTGTGATCTACACTTTCCGTGGCAGCAAACAGAACCCCACTTCTAACAGCATCACTGTTCAAATATTCATTTGAATGAGTCACTGTTTTGAAAGAAGATGGGCTAAGGTGTTGTCCTGTCCACCGCGATGACTATTGATTTATTTAGCCGCAGGAAGTGCTTTTTGCACACTCTGTTCATTGGATCTCCCTCTGCTCTAACCGGAGGGGCAGAAACCTTCTACGACGTTTCAGTGAGAGCCAACAGCTGAGCTTCCGTGGTGACAAATCGCTCGACAAATACATTTTTGAAGTGCAGCCCAAAAGCCAGCCTAAGAAAGCCAGGCTTCTTGTCGCAGTGGCGTTTTGCATGTATCTCAGGTGCTGTCACTTCAGGCAACAGCAGCTCTAGGGAGGTCACAGACCCCGGTGCTTTTATGGAGTCTGCGGGTACAGAGCGTGGTTTGAGGCTTGTGGAGTTTTCCCGTGAGTTACTGGTCCTTACGGTGCTTTTCTGCCTGCTGGGTGGCTCAACGTCTTCCAGGAGGGATGGAGGTCTCAGGGAAATGGAGAGGCAGGAGCACAGGGCTGCTCCTTTGTCTGTGGTTGTGTTAAATGGTTATACTTTCTGCTGGGAACAGCCTTTATTCATTTACTCGTAAGCCTTTTTTTCCTCTGGATCAAACACAGCAAAAATAAATATAAGCCACTAATGAAATCAAGCAATTTATATCCGAGCACTTTAAGTGGTTTCCATTTTTCTTTCTCTTTTTCTCAAATATTCATCATGTGTCTGTCCCTTTTGGTGTTTGGTGATGGTGATGTTAAGTAATGATGTTATGAAATCTATTATTTTCCTTCCTACGTTTTGTCAAATAACAAATGTTTTGTCATTTTGGAAAAAAAAAAAAAAGTCAAGAAAAATGCTTTCTAAAGTTGTACCGACTTGTGTGGCGTGCTGCAGTCTGTCAGGTTTAATAGGCATTTATTTTAATTGCAACAGACCTGGGAGAAGATGGACTGGCCTGGATCCTCAGGGGTGTTTGGGGTTGCGTTTAGATACTTCTGATAGTGGAAAAGAAAAAGCAAAGTGCGTCTCTGCAAAGGAAACCTGTTACTTGGTGTGCATGGTTTATGCTCTGTGGCTTTTTTAATAACTTGTGAGGAATGAATGGGTGATGTCCCCAAGGCGATGACTGGACTTCTGATGTCCCTGTGAAACTCAAGAAACCCTCTAGGCACCTGCCTGTATTTTTAGGTTATTGAAACGCTGTGAATGCAAACTTCATCTCTTCAGCCAGGCATCTTCCTAAGACACTAGAGATGTCCTAAGTGAGTTGGCTCTGTTCCCTGTGCAGTAACAAAGAGTGATGAGGTCTGAGTTTCCCTTTTGAAATACCTGTTTCTCTCTCTTCGCTACCCAGGGAGGGCAGGCATAAAATATAAGCATCTCATTAAAGAATTTGAATTGAAAAAAACAAAATCCAGTCATTGGTAGGTATATGATATGTGTATTTTCCTATCCTTTGTCATCACTGGGAGATAAATACCTGGGGTAGGTTTATAGGGTTCTTAGGATGTCAGTGAAGCTGATGGGCATTAGGAGCACACGGTTTGGATACCCACCTGATGGTGCTGCAGCAACCAAGACCTGTCTGCCCAAAGAACGTCACCATTCTGATGGAGCTGGCAGGGGTCTGAGTGATTCCTCCTTCTCAAACTCATGAAAAATCAGTAAAACAGAGTTTGGGGAGAAGGAAAGAGGTGAAGACATGACATTACGATTACCTTCGTGTCTGCTTATGTGGAAGCTGAGACCAGTTCCCTGCTGATAGATGCAGAAACTCGCGCTCTGTCCTCCCAGATGATCTCACACGGCTGGTTTCTCAGCAAAGTATTATTGGATAGCTGTAACAGGCTGCTGTCGCAGCCGCAGCGTAAGTCACTTTAATGACAGATATCTGCCTTTTTATGGCATTTATTGAACATTTGGAGATTGCATCTCAAGGACAGAATAAAATTGCAATGGGCAATTCTTGTTGCTAAACAAATAACTGCCAGCCTCCTTTAAAAACCTTACCCTGAATTTAATAAAACTTTGCTTTTGTGCTTATGCGAACCATGTGGATCAGCTGAGAACAAGCGATTGGTTAAGTCCTCATTATTCCAAAGCAGGAACATGTATTGCTGAGCCTTGCTTTTTACCAGTAAACTCAGACACCTTCGGGACTGCCCCTGCATTTTGCAGCATGCGTGCCTCATGATGGAAGACTTTGATGCAGGTTCTGTAAGTTATTCATCCCAATCCAGTTTGTTTTTTTTTTCTTTCCTTTATTCTTTGGCAGGTTTTTTGCATCTCAAGGGTAATACATTCCTCCAGGTAAAGATGGAGCAGAATCAGAGAAACAAGTGCATTCATGTTTGCTCTGCATCCATCTTCTGCTAGGAAGAATAGACATTTGCAAAAAAGCAGCGGTGGGAATATCAGGGGAATGGACAAAAATATGTTAATGTGCATAAGAAGCTTGATAAGAAGGTCCTGTTGAGGTGCAAAAGCTGATGTTTTGGGGAGTAGGAGGAGGAAAGGAGAGAGTTCAGGTTTACTGAGCAATAAAAGGAAGGAACAAGCCTGTGGAAACAGCAAGACAGGTGAAAGGATTAGGAGGAGGAGAGAGGAAAGCCATAAAATGAAGGTTGATAGAAGGGGGGTGATAGCAGGGGCTGCAAGGATTGAGCTGCGGCAGGGAAATAAAATACCTATGAGTAAGGAAGATTTGCCATAGAGAGTGGGCTAGAAAATCACATTTGTTTCACCAAAAAAAGTCATGATTTCAGAAACAGAATGGACTTTGATTGTGAAAACATAAAACTTCTGGAAGATAAGATAGAAATTCTTTCCAAAGTCCCTTTTATTTTTCTGCCAAGGGGCAGTGAAACCAGACTTCCTAGATGACTGCATCTGAGTGCCTGGGCTCTTCACCCTGCTCTTCTCCTGCCTCCCCGGGGGAGAAGTGGAGCCTGTGAATCCTGGCTCCCATTTCGCCTCCGCCTCCGGTGCCTATTCCAGCATGTGGTGCAAAGCGTCTTGTCAGCTTTCCTGAAGGAATAGAATGAATTTCATAAAAAGCCTTCTGCAGAGGAAGCCCCTGCTGTCATTTTGACTTTCCCCATGGAAAACAGAAATATTGTGATTACACTGAGATTTTCCCATGGGATATGTCTGCTTTGCAAAGTAGGATGAATTTGTTGGAACGTCATTTGGGACCAGCTCTAAATGCGTTTCTGCATCTGAAGGGTAATATATAATCGAATGCAGTAAGTTATTCCAGTTTCTGTCACTGAAATCCTTCATCCCAGGAGGAAATACAAAATATTGCCTCATCTTGTACCTTCCATACTTCACAGTCCCTTTTCGCTTTGTGCTAATGCAAAGAACAGCTTTCATAGCCATGGGGGAGTAGCAGCACATAAATAATTCTAAGATGCCTCTTCCATCATGCGCCCTCCCCTGCCTTCTTCATTCCTTATCCTTCCTCAGACAACAGAAGATGACAAACGTCCTGAACCCTTCGCGCTCTTGGAAGATGGCTTTCGTGCTTTGCTAGTGATCTTCTGGGCATGCCAAAAATATTCCCCGGTCTGTCTCTGAAGCCTTCTAAGCCTTCCTCTGACTGGCTTCATTGCGTAGAGAAAAAGATCAATGAGAGGAGAAAGTTGCTCCGACCGGGTGTATGGGCCCCAGCTTTGCAAAATCAAAGCAGGTAGTAAATTATGATCAATGGAGAGATATTCTTTCCTTACACCTTCTTAGGAAAGTTATTTATCAAAGCAGCGTTTGAAATACTTGGACTATTTGCTCTAGTATATGCAGCAAGATATCTGAGCTGAAAACGCAAACTGCAGCATGGCATTTTAAGTGGTTTACAGATATAGCCAGGACATTGGGAAGATCTATATAAGCAGGGGTTGTGCTTGCAGGCTGCTCTTGCCTTTCCCTTTGGCATTTCAGGATTCTTGTATTTTCAATCTATAAGGAATCAGGAGGCCGAGTGTGCTCTCACAATGGACGCTATTGACATTATTTTAACACTTGGGGCGTTGGAACTAGGTGATCTTTGAGGTCCTTTCCAACCCAAACCATTCTATGGTTCTATGAAATAACAGTCCAAAAAGGTCATGAGAGCACTTGGCTCACGATAAACGGCCACACTTCACCAGGTCGCTGGTTGTGTGGGAGAGCCCAAGTATGACGACGCGAGCAGGCATCCGTGGTCTAGATTTGTTTTTAAAATAAGATGTTTTGTTTGAGGTTAGACACAGACGTTGTCCTTGGTGCCTGTGAAACGCGTGCCACCTGCAGCGTGACTCCCTTGGGCCCCAGCTTCTCTCCCCCATGAACTTGCTGCCTTCCTTGAGGCAGATGCAGCCTGATGGAGGTTTTATCAGTGCCAGGGAAGAGCAGCTAAGAGCTTGTCGAGCTGCTCTGCTCTCTCTGTCAGGCTGGGAGCTATTTGGATCAACCATTCCCCCGCCTCTGGTGTCCTGGTGTGATGATCTCATGGTGATGGGGCCAGGTGAGCCAGCTCTCTGGGTACCAGCACATTCCTGCTGATGGCCTGGCTCTGGGATAAGGGAAGTCCCTTTCTCTTATCCCAGAATAAAAATAAGAAGTGTTTCAGATAGGTGCTTGAGAATGGAAGACTTTTATCGAGGTGCCAAAGTCTGGAATTGGCTATCTCAGGCTACGATCAAGAAAATAATCTCTTTAACCAATGCTGAAAGATAAATTATAATTTAATTCCCTGAGTGTATTTTGTTTCTCCCCTTAATTTCACTAATCCTCTTCTAATCAACCCTTTAATTAACTCTCAGTTTATCTTATATCTAGATTTTGTTCCTTTTCCGGCCTAATATTCCTTTTTCCTCAAAACACTTTGTTCTCTTTTGTCACAAGTTTCCCCATCCCAGTCCTTTGGTCCTTGTTCAGGAGCTCCTCCAAGATTGGGGCAGGGATCATTCCCGTGGACTGGGCACGGGAGAGGCTACCCCTCAATTCTGGGTTCGGTTTTGGGCCCCTCACTCCAAGAAGGACCTTGAGGGGCTGGAGCGTGGCCAGAGAAGGGCAACAAAGCTGGGGAAGGGT
>JAVSBS010009540.1:0-30688 GCA_033124195.1 Coracias cyanogaster
CTTTTTAAGAGCACAGAGTCTAGCTCAAGTTTTCCAACCCAGACTAAACTAAGAGTCCTAAAATATAAGCACAGAGAAGTACGGACTGTACAAACTCCTCTTTGGGCAGGCCAGAGAAACCAGTGTAAATGGTACTCTCTGGGTTAGCTAATGTACTCTGAACCTCAACCTATAAACCTCCTAAACCAAGAGTACTCCATGGCTTTTAAGACTGACTTTTGGCTTTTGCTCTGCCTCTTCATATAGACAGGACTCTACCCCTACCTCATTTGTACACAAGTTTTCAAACAAAGGCCTGAAGACAACAACATAGCCCCCAGGGTTTTACTGTGGTTTAAACACCATTGTCTCTCTCCTCTTCTCTGAGTGGAGGATAAAGGAGAATTGTATACATCCCTAGAGACAGATGCTGTGACATATGACAGAAAAACCACTCTCAGCCCCATTTTCCCTCTCCCACAGAGATGCTCACACGTATCAAGAACAGGTTCTGCGAGGAGATACTGATTTGCACTTCTTTGGTGATGTTGAACTGAAGCCTACAAGACTTTTTATGGACAAAGAAGCATAATTTTTTCTTGTAAATTGCTGTGAACTCCCACAGTTTACAGAATATGAAGGGATAGCCTTTGCAGAACTACTATTACCAAGAAAAGTAAAAAAAAAAAAAAAAGGTCCAAGAAAAGACTTATAGATTAAAGCAAAGATCTGGCTAGCCCAATGTCCTTGAGTTGAGGTAAAGACAGGATTCTATTTTCTCTGCTCTGTATATCACTTCATTTCTGTCCAAACTGAATTTAATCTGCCATTTTGTTGACCATTCATCCAATCTTGTTGAATCCTCTGCAATGCTTCAGTCAGCCTTGCCCTGAATACCACAATTAACTTAGCACTATCAGCAGACTATCACCTCTCTACTCACCCTCTTTTCAGGTCAGTCAATTTTTCCCTGCCAGTGTGTCCACAGAAGGTAACTTTCATGAAAAACAGCAAGAGGTGCAAACTACCCAACTCACCCTCCACTGTTGACCTGTCTTTTCACAGACCTAACCTTTCTGCCAGACACTGATTAGCAAGCAGCAGGGCTGTGGCAATAGCAACAGAGTTTTGAAAGGTTCAAACCAAAACACTCAAGCCATTATCCAGCAGTCTGGCAATCAAATTATATTGCTAAGGTACTCAATGAGCCATATTTCCCCACTTGTAAGCAGTAAGTCAAACAAATGGGTTTGAATAAAAAGAAGCATACTGGAAGAGGAGAAAAACATTTTGGAAACGGATTAGGAAAACCTAAACAATCCCATAGGCAATACTATCTTTTCCCCAGAATATGCCAGCAATAGCCTCTGTACTAAAACTGCTGAAATAACAGCTTGTCCAGCTGCAGCACTCACCATTTCATATCCAAGACTACAATGAATGGGCAGATTCATCTGATGCCCTTAACAGCACATCCTCTTTTCCTGGTGCTATGCTCTCTCACAGATTTACAGAGAGAGTGCTTTGCTCCTGAAGCTCTTTAGGGGTATAATCCCTAAGGCCAGCTTCCCTGAAGTCCAAGCCCTGCACTGGTACGGGTTTACACAATGTTTTCTGTCAGTCCCTGGAGTCATTCTGTTAAGTGCACTCTCCCATAAGGACCCACAAGCCAGTCTGCTGTCAGCTAACCTGCTGCCAGTGCTGGCCCCTGACAATTCTTACTAGTTGGATTCATTAATTGGCCCACCTCGTTGCCTCCTGCTTCTCCCACTTACTGTGCTTCTTGGCCATCTGAGTCCACAAGTTTGCAGACTGCAATTTACACTTCCCCATCTACAGTGCTGTCAGCCCTTTCTGAGAGAACGTAATGACATACAGCTTCTGTACACCAACTGGAAACAACGAAGATTTCCTAAATCTCTCTCTTCCAGAAACATCTCTCAATTATCTTTTTTTGCCAAAGGATGCTTTGCTTCAGGCCATAATAAATAGCTTGACCAACCCCAGTCCACCAGTCACCATGGGACAGGTGAACTGCCCATGCATTTTGCCAGAAAAGTGTAACTTCATTTATGGCAATTAAAACTCAACTGACTTAATAAAAACACCCAAAAAAAGAATGCATAGGAATTAAATTTGTTTAGACCTAGTCAGTTTTCCTTGCCTCTTCCAGCAGAGGCTGATAGAGGACTCCTATTACTAGACCCAAAATGTCATGTGGGACCATAGAAGCCCACGAGCCCATAGCATATGATGCTCTTAGGAAGACCTCAGGAAGTGCTCTGCTATTCTTAGGCTTCAGACTTATAGTCACAGAAAGGATTTCTGGCACGGGAAAGACATTTATAGCTAAAAACAAATTCCTAAGGAAGCTCCCTTTCCATTTCTTCGTTAGAGAAGATAATTCCCTCAAAGGGTCCAAGTAATTGCAGATAATAATCATGAAATGTATGGCATTACATATATTCTAAATATAGAAAATGATCATTTACAAATATGAGAATGCAGTAATGCAGGGGTTCCATTCAGGATTGTTTGGTTATCGAAAGCACCAGCACATGACTAAAGAAGGAAAGCAGAATAGCTTGCAGGAATGACAAAAAAACAGTTCTAAAGACAGTGTTATTGACTTATCTTCAGTCCTTATTTGTGTCACATAGACATGTTCCTCTGTCTAGAAAGACCTGATTAAAAAGAAAAAAAAACCAAACCAAAAAACACCCCAAACCCAAAGTATGTTTTCACAGACAGAAGCCCATTAAAACATACTTATAGAAGGTGAGAAGTAGCAGAAAACATCAGCTATAGATATAAACACAACCTGATACAGCTTTTGTGCTCCAATTCTTTTTACAGCTTTTTCAGTTATGGGCCTAGGTATAAGAGTCTGTGCTTTCACTAACCCCTATTAGTCTACTCTAGCATCCACTAACCTGGGTGACACGGTGAAGGACTCCAAGAAAAAAAAAGAAAGAAAGAAAAAATTTAAAAACCAGCTTTAAAATTCAGTAACCACCAAGTGAAGAAGTCAGGCCAGTGACAGGTGACCAAACCCATTCACACTCCATTTTATAAGCTGATTATGTAGTTGTAATACATAGCTGTGAAAATTACAGTGGCTTCTGCTATCATAAGTCATGTCTCTCTCCTCTGCTCTAGCAGATAATTTGATGGGGAAACTTTATTTGAACATACAGCGGTTGGATATTCTCAGAAGAAGGCCCTGCGCTGCAGTGTCCACTCCAGCTGGGAATCAGGCTGACACAACTCTAAATCATGACAACTTGCATGGCCTCAGGCAGGCCTTCTCCCGCCTAATAGACAAAATTATTCCCTCCAGCTAGGTTGTCCCAAAAGCCCAATGGGGATTTTATCTTTCTTAGGGGACCAGCTGTCACATGAGAAAGGAAGGAAATATTTATTCTTTTTAATTAAGAGAGATAACTATTTCCATTATGTTGTGTGGACCTCCCACATAACACAGCACTGGGTGCACATCTAATACTCTTGGTTAGATAATAGCCAAGACCCAGCAGTAATGTATACTAAAAGATCAAAACATAAGAGTAAACTATCTTCTTTTGCAATATTAGCCTTTGAATATGTGAGAGGGTACAAATCTTAGCAATTAATGACTCAGTATTTAAAATTAATGAAAGAAATGGAATCCTTGCCCAATTTGTTGGCAAACAGTGAAGACTGCAAGTGGATACCATTTGCTACTGTTTACCGCAATAGGTGGAGTTAGTGTGGTTTCTGACCTTTTCCTTTTTTCAGCTTGCTTCTGTCAAATCTTTATAATGCTACTTTATAAAAGTAACATTTTATAGCTTAATTCTTTTTCAAGTTAGTCATTTGAACAAAGGTTGGAGATTGCTGCAATTTGTTGGATGGTTCCAATTAAAGGACATACTATGGAGCTTTCAAAAATCTCACAGGCAAATGTCAATTGGAAAATTCTCCTTTTTTCCCCTCTCTGAAATTTAGAATTTAATATTATTTCAAGATCTGGAAAGCCTCTTCTCTGGTTTTCCATTAAAAGTAAAAAATAGCCAAAAGGCAATGAATAGAACCAGAACTGGGGAGGGTAAAGAAAAAGAGCATTGTATTTGCCAGGATCACTAGAAGTCTGTTTTAAAGCTAAGTTGCAACAGGAAGGGAGCTTTGATTTCAAACAGTGTTTTAAAGTGAAGGATCCCTTCCAAATGCTATTACCAAGCAGATCCTATTGTGATGGTAATGACATGTTGCGTGGGAAGTAGTGGTTTTACTTGGACGCAAAGGGAAAGAACATTGCCATGATTGATGTACCATATGAGGGTCAAACCACATAATCACTAACTCTCACACTGCCCAGTGCAGTGGGATTGGGTTACTCAAGATTCTGAGATTTCTGAAGTTTATTATTATTATTATTTAGTTGTAATGGTAAAAATATTTCACAAATTAAATGCATTGTCTCTTAAGAGAATGTCACTAATATTTGATTTACTTTTCATTGGTGTGCAACAAGTTCCACTAAATTCTCTTTGCAGATACCACATCACAGTAGTGGGTGGTCTTATTCATCCAAAGCACCAGCCATTTGATAGTTCAGAAAGTTCTCGAAACATTGCGCAAAGCAACTAATGATGAAATTCACATTTATCAGTCCTTAATACTCTCATTTCAATGTTCATATGTTGAGGGTTAACCACTGGCTTAAGATCACATCTTCAAAGGATAACATCTTGAAGAAGCACTTTGCAGAAGTAGTGTGAAGAAAAGCAGAAAACATTTTATCTGGCTTTTCTTGCTTTCCTTAGATAAGTATTATAATTGCACTCACACCCTTATTAATACGTATTTTAGAACTAGCTTCAGAACTATTGAATTCAGAAGGAGAACTAGCGATGATTTCAATGAATGTAGGATCAAATCCTTAGCTCTGCTTTAAGCAGCCTGCTTCTACTTGGCGAAACATCCAGTTCCATATATTAACTCAATGACAATTTAATACATGCTTAAAACGCTTTTCTGAATGGACAGATCTAGGATTATGTTCAGATTGTTAAACTGTAGAACCGAGAGCCTTGTGCACAACATGTCCCCAGGGAGGCCCCCCATGTGTCACATATACCTTTCACTTTCTCCTTAGCTGAAGAAGAAGAAAGTGAAGAATAATAACAATAACAGCCTCTGCTATTTAAGTCTGCATCAGTTTTCAGCTTCAAACAAACAGCATCAAGAAATGGTTCAAATTCTTTCACCAAAATACCCAAAAACCAGGAGAGTACAAACACTTTGAAAAAGACAGAAAACCTTCCACTTCTTGATGCAAATTTTTATCATCCACTTCACAAAAGAAAGTGTGACTGCAATTCTGAATTTGATGATGACAACCCACCTGATTTTTGATCAACCACTATTTTGCATGAATTTGACAGGCTGAAAAATCATTTAATGGCTTAGATGTGTTCCTACTGGTTTGTTTCACTTCTCCCATGCCACTTCCGATTTAAAATGAAACATGCTGTAATAATCCATTGCAAGTTTATTACAGTTAACTTGTTCAGTGTTATTTTTTCCTAATATAATTCCATTCACATTTGGTAGAAAATTTCTCCCAGAACTAGATCATAGGATGCTTAAAATCCATTCAGTTTTTACAGTTGTTATGTTTTTCCACAATCGATACATCATATATTTATATGCTAATCTCAGGAAGAGATCCTCTTTAACCTGAAACAACCCACGTGGATCCTTAAACAACAAACCAGATTTTGAATCCTGTATACGAAGCTAACTGCCCTTTACCTTTCACTTTGTAAGACTCAACTGGCAACAATTTCTGTCATTTGCCAACATCATTGATTGAATGAATCCAGACCAACTTCATGCCAGACTCTTTGCTACACAGCACAACTATCAGGCGCTCTCCCTCCTCAAATAATAATACCACACAAGGGTATTTTTTCAGTGGGAAGAATGGTTCGTTGGTCTCCAAATCTTGGTTCTCTGCCATTGTGGAATTGAATTAAATCAGTCCCAGGTCACAAATAATTGAGTTAGACAGTGTCTGCTCTTGTAGGTTGTTAAAGGACAGCAGTCTAAAGGAGACAGCTTCAGCTCTACTATTTCAGCAGAGTCTTCACTCATGGGAAGCCTAGATTTGGCCAAGCCGTGGCAAGATGGTTCAGAACAAGTGAAATTTGGTGCTGTCTTGAAAGATGCTTGAATTCAACACTTTCACCTTCTCTGTTATTAACTGTTTTTAACAGAGCTTTCCAGAACAGCTCCTGCTCTATGGAGTAAGAAGTTGTTTTTACAGTACCTATCCCAAAAAAAAAAAAAAAAAAAAAAAAGAAAAAATCTATTACAGTTCATTTCATCAATACCTTATGGCTTTGAATGTACTCTAGAAAGTACTTAGAATGCAGCTTCATGTACAGTGCGGAGGTGAAACAAAATTTTCATCCACATTTTCAAAGCACTGGAAGGTCTCACTCTAATAAAACCATGTTCTTTTCTCTGAAAATTAATTCCCTGGGTCATTTCATTTACAGCAATGAAAATTTTGTTTCTGAATCAGATAGAATTTTTGTGTCTGTCTTAAGCCACTAAAGCCAAGAAATCCAGATTTAATACTGAATTGGTTTTCTTAATCATAACCTTATGTTGTTGATACTGTAGAGATTTCCAGTAAAAGGAGACATTACATCCTAGCTCTGCTATGAAAGATGAACTTCGAAGGAACAGATGTTAGATCCAGGTAAGCCCTCAAATCTTTGGATGGGAATAGGAATATTATTCAGATTAACCAAATCTTTGGAGTCTTAAATGAAGAGAGAAGTCAAAGTTTTCTCTGAAATTTCTAAAACAGTATTCTTTATTCTAAAGTTAGTGGTCATTGAGCTAATCTGCATTTTGAGATCTAAAATCGGAATCCTGTCATTAAGTCATTACTAGAAAGTAAATAAATGAGGTTTGAAGGAGTCCTAATACCTTTTCTTAGTGTATTTTTTAACAGAATAATCTGTAAGTGTCTCTATATATGAGCAAGTACTTATGAAAAAGATTCTTCTTCTCAGATTTCCGCTATTTCTGTCCTTCTGTTAAAGTGCCAGGAAAACAGACCACATAAGATGACTTTCATTACTTCTGGTTCAGAAGAGACTTGGAAAAAATTGAAAAGAAAAAAGATTTGATTCTAATTTGTGAGCAAGGTCCAGAAAGCCTTAGGACAATTAAAAAGTTATAGCAGAGTGATTCAGAAAAGAAAGAGGTGGTATTTCTAAATGAACATGAGTGGTCAAGCCAATCAAAAGGGCAAGGGAGGTGAAGAGCTAAGACTCCCGGCTTTAATTTATCAATTATATTTCTTTTGACACTGGGATAGCCAATACCTGTGTAAGGCATTACTTATACCACTACTCTACTGCTCATTTCCTCTTTCCCCTTTCTTCTTTCCTTCATCCAGCACATACATGTCAGCCCACACAACTGGTTAATTCATGAAGGCATGGATCTATTCTAGCCAGTGTCCCTGTATGACCCCATGTCCTCGTGTAACCTGAGCAGCATCAGAAAAGACAACAGGGGTGACAACCTCATGTTGGATCAGGCCCTTGATTTCAAGGCAGAAAGGTGGAGCAACGTGTAGGAGTCCTAAACCTTTGCTTCAAGGCTGGCACAGTCAAAACATGAGCCAGTCCTGAGACTGACCGCTTGCATATATGCTGCCTTACTGATTATGTAGTGGATCAACAGGAGAGTGGACTTTGGCCTCTTCAGTGATCTGCCTGAGAATATCATGGGATAAAGCCCTGGAGGGCAGATGGGTCCAAAAAGCTTATCAATATTCAAGGATTGCATCCTCTACTAAGCCCAAGAGTGGTCCATCCCAGTCAGCAGCAAGCCTGACAGAATGTTCCTGTATGAATATCAGGAACCATTTTTTCCACTGTGAGGGTCACTGAGCACTGGTCCAGGTTGCCCAGGAAGGTGGTAGAGCCTCCATCTGTAGAGACATCCAAAACCTGGCTGGATACATTCCTGGGCAGCTTGCTCTAGATGACTCTGCTTGAGCAAGAGAGTTGAACCAGATGACATCCAGAGGGCCCTTTCAACATGCATCGTTCTATGATTCTGAACATTTACATCAAAAGGAGGCCTGCTGTAGGTAAAGCAGCCTCTTGGAGGTCTTCTGCACAAGACAGTCACCTCCAGGTTTTTCATTTCACAACTAGGTAGCTACTTGGAATAGAAATGTTAGCTTTTTATCATAATAAACCAAAAAAAAGTTTGAGGCTACCTGAGATAAGACTTAACCTGAATTTTGTATTTGGGCAGGGAAGAATGTAAAGTGTCTCTGGAATAACAGGTTACTCTGCATAATACCTGATCTGAATCTAAACCGCTGCTGGGTATTCTACTTCGGGTCCTAAAATATAAGAAAACTGGAAGATGGCTGAAGTAGCTTAGGACCAACTTACCTCAAGAACGTTGAGGAAATGGGAGTCATCATCAAATCTACCTATAAACACTGCTTAGTAAGAAAGGACTACCATCATAGATGTAAAGTTGACATGTCAGAAAATACACCAAGCAAAGGTCTTTTAATAACTCCAGTCCTTCACTTTACTATCATTATAACCTTCGATAGGATTCAGATGTACGGATCTGGAAAAACTCTTGGGTCAGCAAATATTTCTTCCAATTGATTCAGGAAAAATTGTACAAGGGGATTTGCTTTTCTATATCTTTTTCAACATAATCTTTATTTCCTTGCTCTGCAAGAGAAGAATAACCAAGTCCAAACAGATTTTGGAAAGCGAGAAGCATTTGTTTTAGCCATTGCCATCTAAGGAGTTCATATAAACACGCCAATGACTATAACAAAAGCAGTTCTATTATTTCTTCATCCACTTGCTTTGAAATTCACTGTCTCATTTCCCAAGGAATAATGTTTAACATTACCCAAAGTCTTGGTCCAACGACGCAGGTATTTACATAGTGAAAGGCAACAACTTTGGCTATTTTGTCAACTGTTTCTGCTCTCCCCAGAACAATTCAAATCGTATCCTGCAACAGCTTGGTCACAACACTACCTGCACAAGGTATTACTTGTTTTTGCCAAGGTAGATGCAGGTACACTATCACAATGGCATTTTCTGCCTTGCTGCCAATTTACTTTTTCCCATATATGCAAATTCTTCACAAAAACAAACAAACAAAATCACCCCACCTCACATATGCACTGTTTGCTGTGTTACAGAGACAAACCTCGATGATGTAGTTTTCTACTTATACCTAAAGCATCTGAAATGGCATCAAACTGACCCTTGAATGTCAGAACTGGAACATCACAAAGCCCCTGGCAAAGCAAAGACTATGCACAGTAAAACCTTAAAAAACAAACAAGACAAACCACATACCCTCTCCTTTTCTTAAGCCTTTATAACGGTTGCAAATGCTAATGGCAACAGTGATAGGAAGAGGAAGACATGAATCCTTGAGCTCTATGAGAAAGATTCCTTCTTTTCACCTTCTGGTATATGCTATGGGCTTCCAGAGAAGAAACTAACATGCATGAGAAATCACAGTAAGATGGCAATGCAGGGAAGACTCCTTGTACTTATATAATTGCCATGGGCCTCCTGATAGAAGTGAGAAATCATTGAGTTATTATACATAAAAGGAATGTGAAATAAGAACTAAGGAAGAGTTTTCATTACTGTTTGGGAGAAACCAACAATTTATTTCCATTATAGTTCAAAAGAAATCAACAATCACAAATCCTTAGTCAGCTCATTTCCCTACACTAAAGCGATCAAAAACCATACAATAGATAATTATTCATCACAGCCTGAGTAAGAAAGGAGGAGACTTGAACCATAAGTGAAACATTCCAATACAACTTGAGGTTCTGAGGAAAAAAGAAACAAAGCAAGAGAGCTTTTCTACTCCCTGAATGAAGCCAGCAAAGACTGTGAACGAGAATTGCTGATGTAGTTTACCAGGAAATTATTTTCCATTGTAAGGTGAAGAAATAAATATACACTACCTAAATTTAGGAGAAATAACAGAGACAGCAGGAATGGCATTTCAGTTCTGTGCTGAGGCATCAATCCATCAGGATAAAGCTCAGGAAGTAAAGCTCATGTTTCACTCACCAGAAGCTATCAGGCAGTTCATCAGAGAGGACAGAGTGCACTGTGCACAGGCTCCCATTGCCACAGATGGGACTCTGAGAGGGAGTGAGGAGAAAAGATGAAGAAAAAGAAAAGTTACTTTAAAAACTGAGCAATACAGAAGAAATAAACAAGGAATCTGGGAGTTGTAGAGAAAGACTGATAGGGTAAAAAGACAGGAATGTAAGATGAAGGGTTACTGCAAAACAAGGAGGGTGTTCATGCATCCCAGGAAGTTTGGATTACTGGGGTTGCCTCCAGCTGAGTTGGGGAACTGATTGAATGTGTTCATGCTCTGCCAACCCCCTGCACCTCACCGCCAGAATGGGCTATTTTTCTTTTCCTCTAGAAACACAGGAATTAAATAATAGCTCTTTCAAATCTGACTAGTGCTATCTTCCAGCTCCACAAAGCTGTCAGATGGGCAAAAGACAATGGGTAGAACAATACCACTGAAGTTCCAGGAGAAAGAATACAATTGGACAAGGTTGAAAACAAAACCAAGTATCACTTTCTGTTTTGGAACCAGTCACTGTTAAGGCACAGAGAATCCCTCATGCTGGCAGGGTACAGAAGACCACTGGATATCAGCTGTGTTCAGCTGGTGACAACCTCCCTCTACTCTTTACAATAATCATGAGACTAAAAAGGCAGGGTCTTATCCTTGTATTGAATATGGACAGTAGGATTCTTCCTTTGGTTACTATCCAGTCTGTACCAGCAAGTGTATGAAAGCAAGGGAAGAGGCACTACCTCCTTACAAAGCAGAAACAGCAGTGTATCTTCAACGGGAACAAATGGCCATGAAACCTATGTCATCAGCTCTGATGGTGGTTGATAAGGATATCCATAGCTAGACAACATTAGAGGACCAAAATAAGCTCTTTGCTTCAGTCTAAAGTTGAATAGAAATGAAGGCAGCAAGAAATCAGGGATAGCTGCTCTGAAATTTCCCTTTCTGGGGGAAATTAGCATACAATTTCACAGACATTTACACCTATCTGTTTGATTTTTCTCTTGTAACTTTGGGGAAAAAGAATGTAAAAGTTCCTGATCCTGAGGGCCATCTTGGGTGAACCCCATCCTTCTTAGCAATAAAGCAAACCCTAGAAAAGCAGGAGAAAGCCCAGAACATCTCTCTTTGGGCAGGCCAGATAAGCAAGAAGGGCACATTAGAATTCATTACCTATATGCTGATACAGGTGCTGAATTCCGTTCCTAAAACACAAGGTGTATTTCTATTATCTCCAAGGCTTGAAAGACCAAAAATAAGATGGTGTCAAAAATAAGTTATTAGGAAGACTAGAAGGAAGGCATTTTCTCCTACAGAGAGCTCAGAAGGAAATAAAAAGCTTTCTCATTTCTTAGTGTTAAGACATGTAGGATATGAAATGAAAATACTCAAAATACTTCATTGCTTTCTAAAAGAGCAATAACTAGATATCAAAAAAACCACCACCATACATAAGATATTTTTGCTTCTACAATTGCATTGTGTCCTCCTGCTCTTTAAAGAGCACGTCCCACAACAAGAAAGTGGCCAAGCTGACAGCATAAACTTGCTAGGACACTCAAAAAAAGGCTGAAGGATCTGACAATACTCATCTCTATTCAGGGGCAGGATGAAAACCACACTCTGGATATGGGTGAACCTACCATGAACAGTCGGTACACGGTGTTAGTGAAGCTGGAGCAAACCACAGTATCAAACAACACCTTGGGATGACACAACTTGCCAATGACCTAGTAGGCAATGGGTTGCAGAGAAAACAGTTCTGTTTCCCCAGGTAAATCCATGTTTGTCTTTCATTTTAAGGTCAAGAAAACCCAGTCTTCCTACTGTTACAGATCTATGTAGCTAACCTAAATGAATACTGGAGAGGAAGTAACTACTTTTAACTTTGGTTTCATAGGGAAACATCTGGGGCCTTGCTCATCATGATAGTGCTGGTTGTAATGTTGTCATTAAAATGGAGTTCTATCTTTTGTGTCTAAGGGAAGGATCCTAGCTTTTTGTTTCAAACTTAGAGAATGCACAGCATGATTCATTTTGTGATCAAAGAATACCAGGAAAAATACGTCTCTAAGAAATTTGTTGACTTACATCAATCTTCCTTATTCTATGTTATTTAACAACAAAATAATGCAGACATTTGACACCTTCCACCAGAAAAATCACCAGATGAGAGGCTCAGTACTGGTATTTGTAACATTATCTTGGGCATAAGAAAGTTGACATTATGGCATATACAATGAATTTACTCCTTTCATTTGAGTATTAAAAAAAAAAACCCAAAAAACCCACACCAAACTATAGCCTTCTTCCTCCTCCTTTTTCAGGAGGAGAAAAAAAAGACCCCACAAAATCTCACCTGTAATCAAACATGTCATTTTCTTCAGAACCAAAAATTCTTTCAGGTCTAATTTGAATCTTTGTTCAAAAAGTTAGTTTCTCTTGAACTTCTCTGGGTTTATTCTAAGTATTTTTTAATCTGTCTTACTCTGTTACATACAGAAAAAGTAGACATATCTTGCTTATCTAATTTTAAGGATGTTTTTATAAAAAAAACTTATTATTGTGAGCTTCCGAGTTTTCTGCAGTCTGCAGTCCACTCATTTCCCTACAGATGGACTTTTCTAAGTCCTTTTCATCAGGAACATGCTCCCAGGCCACTGAAGGACTAGGAGACTTCACTTTACACAATCTGCCATTTAACATGACAAACAGAGCCACCAAGACCTGATCTTCTCTTCTTTTACCCTTGCTCCAATCATCAGCACAACTGCCTTGAAGCCAGTGGATCCTGGGCTAAGATAACAACTGCTAAGAAAGACAAAAAAGAACAAACAGAGAAGGGAAGAGAGCAGCAGGGATGTAATTATAATTCACTTGAGATGGGAGTCAGCATTCGCCTAGGGGTTGCTAGACAACTCTAAATTACACCCTGATTTCAAATGGGTGAAGCGCTGTTTGGCCATTCCCTGTCCTTTGCCTTCTACCGTAGACCTCCACATGCCCCCAGTGATGAGGGGTAGGAAAGGGAGGTAGGAGGTAGAGTGCTGGAGCCCAACACACTTGTGTCAGCAGGGAGTTTATGGTGGGGCTGGGTGTTTGCAGCTGCTTTCCAGCTCCTTTCTTCTTCTGGCTGCAGCAAAAGCCCCAGACCTGTAGTAGGACTTTAACATAATAGATATAAGTGATTTCTAAGCAGAATACCTCTAAGCAATTTCTGAATGACCACCACTATACATTCTTCAGAATGCAATCTGCTCCTATACTGTCCTGCCTGACCCAGGGGTAGTATCCCCAGCCTCTGAGAGGACAGCTTCTTTTGGCTTCAGTGAGCTTGCAGTCAGGCTCTGTCAGTGGAGGGTTGATCAAAGGGGGAAATCACTTAAGTATTTTGTAGGTCGCACTTTGGTGCTTACAGCCTTAAAGACTGTTGTTCATTTTCCTGATGTGTTTATATTTCTTAAATGTTAATACCTAAAATGTCAGTAGTCAATTAATAATCCAAGTAAAGAAACAAACAAAAACTCTACTAGCAGCATCTTCTGTAGCCTGAACAGGTTGTAGAAGATAGAACAGAAAGCAAAGCAAATGGCATTTCGTTCCCAACCTGTGAAACCATTTTTACTTATTTCAAGGAGAGAAAGGGAGTAGAAAAAGGAAACCCTGTGGAACGAAACAAGAAGGGCTGGGCTCAGCCAGTGTCTCTGTTAACCAACCTGGGCATCTTCTGGGTTTTCTACGGAGACATAGTGGCCACTCTGAATTAGCCTCCCTGGGGCCCCCAGGTTGGCCCTTGTACTTCTGGTGTTTTTCTCTTTGGCCCTGCAAATGACGATTATTCTACTTTGGCACATAACCAGTACGTTGCATAACTGAGAAGAAATCTAGCGTGCATCCCCGCACTGCGAGGATCATGTTCAAGCGGTGTGGGCTGCCCTCCAGAACAGCAACGTCAATCAAGCAGCAGAAGGATGCTTCCTTTCTGTAAGGGGGAAAAGATGGAGGGGGGAGGAATCAGCCTTAATAAAGCTTTAACTTCTTTTATATGCTGTAGACTCAGAGCAGGATTTTCACCGACATCTCAGACAAAAAGAAAAGCTACCTCTGTCATTACAAGAATGGGTACAAGGGACCTGGCGCAAGACCTACTTTGCTAAAGCCAGTCTGAAGCATCAGAACTGACCCAGAGAGAAAGAGGTGTTCATGAAGTCTGAACTGCCTCAGGCTGAGCTTAAATGACAGCGTTGTGACATCCTTCTGACAAACCTGCCTACTGATTGCTTGATTTAGTGATATGAAGCAAAACATCCATAGCTAAAAAAAAAAAAAATCACACCAGACAAAACCCAAACAACCAAAACCCCCAAAAAACTCACCCACACAAATTTAGCTACCATAGAAGGATTTCACCAAAGAAACTCAGGGCCAAAAAGCCTCTAACATACAAGCAGCATGGATGGAAGCAGTATCTCATATTAACTAGTATCCAGAGAAAAGCCATTGGAGATATATTTCCTCTAAAGGACACACAGAACTGCCCATGGGCCTCTATTCTACAGCGCATCTTCAGTTTCACTGCTTAGAAGCATAAGAGAGTTTTTCAGATAGGATTTTCGGGGGGTAGACGAGCCAAAGTTTGAACAGTGCTCCATTGATCACAGCTCGATTCTTCTGGTTTGGAACATTGACTTTTACATTTCCTGGTCTCATGTGATCAGGTGTCCAAGGCTGCGGTTAGCTTGCTTGAACTGTATTCGACTCCTATTTGTGGAACAAGTAACTGTGGTTTGCTGACTAAGCCGTTTGCTGTTTTTAATCTGCTTTTGTAAAGGAAAATTCAGTTCCATAGCTCAGCCTTAAGTTGTCATGGATGTCAATAACACAGAAGGAAAGGTCCTTTGCTAAATATCCTTCCCTGAATGCAAACTAAACGGACACACTGCAGCCTTGTCACTATAAAAAAATCACCCTAAAACCAGAATTGAGTTTGGACAACTGCTGCTTCACACAGTTCTCTCAGCTAGCTCTCCCCCCACGCTTTTGTTTATTTTTTATATTGGATTCAGTAGTTAGTTAACAAAGGGAGCAAAGAGACTGGAGGCAGCTGCCCTCTATGGAACCCACGTGCCAAGTGCAGTGCAGAGCAGACATGAGCAACGCAGGCTCATCACACTGCTCTGCTGCTGCATGTGAGGCCTGGCCACAAGATGCAGCATCTTGTGGTTAAAAAGTGGCTGTGGTACCCACTCACGGTGGTTATCACAAGTGCCGGCATATCACCCCATGTTTGGGCTGATGATGCCAGTAATACTGCAGAGTGGCTTCCTCTCTGGGTAGATAACGTGACACTATCTCCGCAAAATTGTAATACTGCATGGAGGCAGCACTTTTGGAATAGGTAGTACTTTTAAAGCAGTTTTCAGCTTAATTTAAGAACTGAGATTTTAAAATATGGAGTACCTATACTTCTTAACACAGGAAAATATAGTCTTTTAAGTTCCAGCTTCATGAACAAAGGCTAAAAAGTACTTTTGAAAAATCTAGTTCCTTGACAGGGACTTACGGACTAACTTCAAGGGCTTAAGCCTCAAATCCTTGACCCTGACACATGAATGAGATTTTAAAATCTTCAAAAACCACTTCCATTTGTGAAATTAGACATCCAATAGTAATAATGGACCCCAAAACAAAAAAGATTTGAGCCCTTACTTCTTGGCCCATCAAGGAAATGATCAGTTTAGGGTGCTGATGTAGAATAAACCTGGCATAAGCCACCATATAATCAGCAGCTTTCCCTTTCAGGGCTTGGGTTTATTGCTCATTTTTTCTACTCTTCCCACTGTTGACAGTGGAAGATTATGCAGCTGAAATCACACAGATGCCCACATACTTTTCTCAGTCGGGTTTTAATTCATAAAGCTACAGAAAACAAGCCAGTACAATGGGCGTATTTTGTGATCTCTTAACCATATTTTCTGCCTGTTTCTCCCCTTGTTCCTTTCTGCTTCCCAAAGTCCCACCAGCCCTTTCAAGTTTTATAACACAATAGCGGTAGAGCTCTCCAACTTCTGTAAACATGAAACTTGTTCCCCCTATATGGAATGACCTTGCCTTGCCAATTTGGAAAAAAATCCCAACCAATATCTATTGCCCCACTTCACAAGTTGTCCTGAGCTTTCACTGCACAGGATCTAGCCCCAGCAAACAGCCAGATCTCCCTTCATAAGTCTAAATAGCACAGAACTGATGTCAAAGAAGTTTGCATGCACAATCATGGGCCCTCCCCATAGGCCCATGCAATGCTATACTGACTATAACCAGGTTTTTATATCTAACTACAGTTCCAATTTAGTGCCTTTTATAGATTCTGAGCTTTCTTTCCCCCCAGCTCCAACTATGAACTCTTTGTCTAGCATTAGACACATTAAAGAGGCTGAGGTTGTTTTGGTTCAGGCTTTTTTTTTTTTCTTTATGCAAGTTTTAGCTTACTGCTGATCAACCCGTTTTTTAAAATTTTTATTTTGTTTGTAAGCTAGATGAGATATTTCCAAGACACTCAAGTCTTTTTTCTTGGACCTGACTTACTTGGAGTGCAAGAATTCTTATCCTGAAATAAATCTACTGAGACTAGCTTTTAGAGATGTGTTAATTGCCTTGAGTAAATTGGTAGTCAGGTAATTGAAGGCAATTAATGAAAAAAGAAAAGTAGTCCAGCACAGGCAAACCGTGGTTGTCCAAACAAGTAAAAAACGTAATAATTTGGCTTGACTTTAGCCGCTGTGATTTCCACAGCTGCAATTCATGTGGTCTTTCACTCATCTTACATTTGATTTCCATGAATGTAAAGGGCATGTCCACAGGTAGGTAAGTCCCTTACAGGAAGAAGAGAAGGAAGTGAGAAATTTGACTTTCACTTAATTCAGAAAAATACCCACAAAAGAGAAGTGAAAGAAATGAGAATTAGAATGACTAGTCAAAGATCTGAGGTAGACTGACAGGAAGGATAATACTTGAACCTAGGGGAATTTTTATAAAGTCCCTCACCCAAGAGTACAATTTTCATAAATAAAACTGTGGAAAGTCCAGAAATACAGACAGACTGTCATAGCTGGCAGATCAAGGAATCATGAGAGGCTGTAATAAGAGTAGATCATTGTTCGTTACTCAGGACTGGCTAACAAGTGTCAAACCGCTGGCAGCCAGGGTTTTTTTGAGCATGGCGAAATGTTCTGGCTAAACCCTTGAGCATTACTGCTGAAACAGTGCCAATGATGTCTTTATAAGCAAGCGGCGGGTAGATCATTCATACCAAGTTGGGGCTCGTTTCAGTGATTCATGGTATGAAAATTATGAAGGAGAAACTTATAACCCAAGTAGAGTAGATGTTCAACTTAAATAAGTTAAACTCATGAAATATCACAATGGGATATTGAGGTAGCATTGCTAATGTTATAACTCGGCTAGTCAAGAGCTGCGGTACAAAAATGCAAATCCTCTCCGAAATGTGAACAATGGCCCATTCAGCAACGCTGGAAAAAAATCTCACTACTACGTCAGTGGAGCATTACGTAAGAGTTAGCAATCTGCACTTGGGCAGGAGAATTATTTTTAAAAACCTTGAACTATGAGTTATGATAGAGTATGAATGGAAACCAAATAATTTCTTACAGAGCCTTAAAGTATGGAGCAGTGAAACAGTCTAGTGAAAGAGACTGTGTGCTTTTTCTTGCTGACCCTGAACTAAGAATTGCTGAATATAGGGTCTCACTTTAACTGCATCATCAAAAGTTCAAAGGAAAAGTTATGAATAGGAGAAATTGATCTCCCCCCCCCACCACCATCTCCATCACGAGGAACTATTTCCTAGGTCATGATATAGCCCTTCACGAACACAGTAATCTTTCACTGATGAGAGTACTGAGGAAACCTGAATCCTTTTCACCACCTTTTCTGGCACTCGTGGTGGATCAGATCCACCCTGAAATGTGCAGGTGACAACCCTAAGTACCTTTGTAAATGTGGATTCTTTTGCCAGTGACATCTTTTGGAGTCTTAATTTGATTACAAGCATCTACTGTTAGAAGAACACCCTATAAGTGTAAACCTTGAATTTTTTTATCTACTATGCCCAACAAGCTTCTATTCCAAGCATAAAAACTGTTATACCAAGTGGAAAATAACTTCATTTTACTGCTTTTGTACTTCATTATCCAAAACAGGCCAGCTCAGGTTCAGCATACAGATCTTGAACGCTATGCGTTCACTCTCCCCTCAAGCTTGATGGAGCACAAGGAGGTGACATGTTTTCCAGAAGCTCACACAACTCACCCACTGTCAGGGCAGATGGACCTCTTGGCTCCTATTCCCTTCTCTAACCACACATGTTCCCTCACTCCCCAGCCTGAGATGACCACAGTGGTAGTGGAGAAGTGTGTGTCACACTACAATCCCACCACAAAGTGAATCACAGTGTGAAGCCGCTTTAAAAGAAATCTTGTTTCAGGATGGGGTTAGGGATAGAAAGGGCAGTTCTGCCCTCGGCAAAGGGATGCAGGCAGGGATTAACTTGCCAGCAGCTGCTCTTGTGCTGGCAGTGGCTCCCCATGTGCAGGCAGAATTAAAATATCAGGCTGATCACTACCATAAATCAGTGTCCTGTCAACTTCATTAGGTTTGCTTACATGGGTAAATACATGCGTCAGGTGGCGCACATCTCAGGGTAAGGCCTGTGCCAGCCAACGATTGTGATTGTGTATTAAAAAGCAGTAGAACTGAATATTGCTAGAAATAACCTCTTTAAAGTAAAAGCAAGCATTAGGAAGAAAACATCCAGACTTAAGGTTAATTATGCATTTTTAGCCCTGCCTTTTGTGATAAGGCTTTCAATTAAAGCTCATATTCTGTGGCATTTTCCCCCTTACATTTGACTTCCTATGCTGCATGCCAGAGTTGACAAGAGCTTTTACAAAGTCCCCAGAAGCTTGCCATACTTCCCTCTTTTCTGAGATCATTAAATGCAGGTGATATCGTGCTCACATGCCCTACTTCTTTTTTGCACATTTCTAATTTACTTTTTTTAATCACCATGTATCATGACCACAGGTAACCCCACACCTGCCAAAATCCACTAACAACATGTAGAGCCAGGCATTTAGAATTGTAGATGCTACAGAAGTAGAATAAAGCTGGTTTTATTTATTTATTTATTCAGACATTCCTTAATGATTATACTTAATGGTTAGAACTTTGGAATTATATTAATTCTTGTGAAAATCTGCTCATTAATCATAGATTGCTGCATTTCCTCTGTATGAAGAAAATACACAATTTAAAGAAAAAAAGTTATGCTGGGATCCGTTCCAAATTAACACATTCCGAAGTGAGACACTCCCGCAACATACATCCCACACCCTCATATGCAGCTGAACCTCAAACCTGGCCAACATGGGGGTGTGGAGTGTGTGAAGATACCTCAACTCAGCAATAATGTCAGGCTTTAATAGCAGCTATGATCTGACCCACTTCAGAGGAGGTAGAAGCAATACTGGTCTACTCTGGAGGCAGAGTATGTTAGCTGCTGTTGAGAAACTCCAGGCAGACACCACAGCCTCCAGAGAGTGGAAGCCTAGAAATACCCCAAGGACGATCCAGTGGATTTAAACAACATCAGACAGCTTCTCCATTTTCTGAAAGGCACTAGCAAACTGACATCTGGCATCACAAAACCAGACTGTAGATGGTAACAGTGAGCCTGAAGGGACCGCTTCAGTAACCACACTCTGCAGAAAATACACCACATCACAGATTATGCAGTAACACAACTTTCAGCTCTGTTATTTTGGGTTGTCACTGTAGAACAACATGGTGCTGCTCATATCAGCTACCTGTAGCAAAAAGAGGGCTACTGTTCTGTCTGTCTTCAGTACTTTGAACAGGACTCTGTTCTTGTGCCTCCTATGACATTAAATACATGCTTAAGAAAAAAAAAAAAAAAATTAGGGAGCTGAGGAATTTAAGTAGCTCCAAGAATTCTGATAATACTATTGCATTATCATCATTTCTGAAAACTCTAGGAAAATACTTTCGCAATTCTAGACAATAGCAAAGTCATGGTAGCATAAGAATTCACATTTAATTAAAGACAACAACAACAGGATTATTTTCTTTTGTAGGACTTGCTTTCTTTTTTATTTATTTGCCTGCTGAACTTAATTTGTAAGACATAGTTAAAACCTTTACATTACATGATTGATGTTCTTTGTATTGTTAAAGGCTTTCTAGTTTGGGACTTTAGACAACCAGAGCAATTCTCGCTTCATTTTGATTCTTGTATCCCTCTCCTCAGAAAGCTGAAACTCTGTATTTTCTTCGGATGAACATTTAATTACATATATTTTCCTTTTGCATTAGGAGAAGATACTCATTTGTTGCTAGACAGCCTTTTCTAAAGATGCCACTGTTCTCAAATCTCAGCCTTCTAGAATTCAGCTTTTTCCACCAAAGGCTAGCTTGTCCATAGAAAAAACACATCTTTTCATCCAAAACTGCCTTCCCATTAGAAATTCAATGTTCCATGATAAACCGCTGTTGACAGTAGGTTTTCAGCTAAGTTTATAACCAAACACACAGAGACATGGAGAACATTGCCGAAGCAGACAAGACTCTGCCCTTGCTGTCTGAATGCCTGCCAAGGGGTGTGAGGGAGGAAATCAGCAAGCTACTCAGCTCAGTTCCCCCACTGGAACAAGAGTCTAGGCAGCAGGAATACCTCCCTTCCCCCTTCCAGTTTCCTCCCATAGTCAATTAAATGACTTAAATTCAAGAATTAAAATGGCATCAGGTCCACTTCACAGGTGAGCTTTGGGTCTGCAGGTGGAAGAGGCAAGCCTGAGTTAATATTGCTTTTGCTTCCCCAAACTTATCAGCCAAAAAAGGAGGATAAACCAGACTTGAATCTTCCTACACAGAGCTGAATGTGCTTTGCACGTTTCAATGGTGTGTGTTTGTGAATCCTCTCAAGCACAGACTCTGTACAGGTGCTGGTGCGAGTCAGCCTGAAGAGCTCCTGTCATGCAAGGTGAGATGGAAAGAGGGAAGAACCCCGCTTTGTTTGGAGTATGGCATTTTTTTTGCTTTCTATTTGCCAACCCTTGCAGATCGATGCAATTATAATTGGGAATGGAAACTACACAATGTGGAAGTAACAGGGAGCAAATAAATATGGTATTTTCCTCATGCTATTTTTCTGCCAGCAAACTTCCCAGAGCTGAAGTAAATTTTTAGTTTTGGTAGCCTTCAAGGAATCAACTCACCGACCTGCCATTCCCAAATGGCTCTGTGCATAACGCTGCAATCCCTGAGAGCAGACCAATTTTCAACTGATAATTGATCAGTGAAGTTTTGCAGGCCTACACAAAAAGGCAGGAGCTGGGCTCAGTGGTCAAGCTACTCATTCCTGTCTGAACACAGGGAAAACAGGAAAGTGTAGCATCCTTTCTGTCTCTTTTTGTATACGCAGTATAATCTACTGATGTTTTTATAATCATTGAGATAGCTTAATGTCAGAAAGTTGCCTATTATTGCAGGCATCACAATCAGATTCCCTTCTGTTAACATTGGTTCACTGCAACCTTTTGCACAATCCTATTTTTCTTTGCTTCTGGCTGACAAATTACAATTGCTTGAATTAATTACTTTTAAAAAAAACAAAACAGGCTGAATTATGTATTATTATTAATTTCAAAAAAAAAAAGGCTTTGGTTATTTCCAAGAGTGTAGTTTTTAGGGGACAGCAGAAAGAAACTGTTCAGGTCCCATTTGACAAGAAAGAAGTTCAGTAACAATTCTCGCTATAGCCCCAAGGATATGCCTTTTCTGCTCCCCACAAAAAGCCACTCAAACGACGGCCTTTGAAATGTCAGGTAAGCCTTTTATATATAGCTTGTCAGGGATAGTCACAAGTTCTGTTTAACTCATTTTCTGGATGCCTAACTTGAATGCTGATTTTTGAATTACGTAAGTGCTGGTCACATATGACTGCAGCTATCCTGCGTTGCATAGATCAAGCTAATTCCTAGTACTTGGAAAAGAAATCAAGTCCTGGGCATCTCAGATTTCCCCAAAATGAATGGATATGTTTAGCTTAATCTCTCTGCACATCAGTTTCCAAGATGCAAACCAGAGATAACACTTCCTTTGTTTCACTCATATGGTGAGAGAAGTTCTTGAAACAATTTGAAAGTGCACTGATAATACTTCTTTTTAAAAAACACTTTTGAGGAAATTATTCAATATTTGAAGCATAGCCTGAATGTGGGAAATGACTGAACAACAATTGTGATTAACTGGAAACTCCAAGAATATTATCCATTCTGTGGCGTGAATAATGCAAAAGGTTTCATGGAAAAAAGAGAAGAATGTGACTGTGTGGTTAAGTACGTCTTTATCAATATAGATACGTAAGAGAATGACCTACGCTCATGCAGACAGTCTTACAGAATAGCACTTCCTACCAGCTGAGTACTTGACTACATAAATTTATTAATATCCTCCAAGGGCAGAGAAAAGGTTTCTCCTGCACATACTTCATGCTGCTGGACTTGGAAGACCCCGAGCACATTTGGATGACTCTGCTAAGCACAGTACAGACATAGCCATAATCTTTATGCTAATAAAGCACTTTACTAGTAACTGTTATTACAAGCAAAAAGTGATAAGACCACAAAGATACATATTTCTCCTCATTTTCTTCACCTCCTCTGATTTTTTTGTCATTTCTTTGTCATGTACTGGATTAAAGAGACTACTACTTTTCTAACCCTTTATCTGAGGTGATTCATGGATTTTATAGGTAATAAAACTATCAATTAATGAACTAAGTTCCATTAAAAACACACATTTTACACACACACAAAAGCAGGCTACTAAGTACCGTTGAAAATCCCACTTGCTGTGAATTCTGCTTCGGACTATTTTTGTCAGAACATTTTTTAAGTCTTCCATCTATACTGTTATTAGAACTCCAAAATTCTAAATATAAACAGCCTAAGATGACTCCATCTTCTACATGAACACACTTGGATATTTTGAAATTTAAAAACCCACAAAGTTTTTGGTAGTGTAGAGCACAAACTATATATTTTACCATGTCTGGTTCTGAGCAGATAGTGTAATGGACTGTGCAGGTGACTAAAAGCTACTGCCTTGGAATGGCAATTACACAATAAAATAAATTTTTCAAACAGATTACAGGGAGGGCAGGAAGGAGTAGAAAAAAAAAAAAAAAGAGGAGCAGATGACAAAACTAAGGGCATTCCAAAGTAATAAAACTCCCTGGTAAAACCCTGTCTGATGTTTTTAAACAGACAAGAATATGAAAGAAAATACAGTCGGGAAAGAAAAGCAGGAGCAAAAAAGTTTAGAACATTTGGTGAAAATTAGAGATGGACTGTAACCAAAATGCTTGATCCAACTACGTCTAAATTTTGGAGGACACTTGATAGTTTGAACTGGATTTGAGTTCTATAAACTTGCTTTTTTATAATGGACTGGTAGCCAAACTCTGCTTCCAGACTCTGGGATACTTTGAGAGTGTCTCTGAATTCACATCCTGAATCTTCCACCCATGTCAGCTGGAAATCTTACATTAATGCAATTGTCGAAAAACAGCGTTGCGAGCCAAGTTTCTATTTTCAGCAGTTCAACCTCCAGAGCTGTTCTAGGCCACCACCTTCGTCTGCTGGAAATAGCGCGTGAGGTTTGACCTGGGCAGGTCGACCGCCTTTCTGCAGCGCGCAGACAGAGGTTTTATTGCAAGCTTCTCTTTCCAGCACTTCAGTCCCTCCTACACAGCTCAGTAACCAGTTAATTTATATATTCTGCTTGAAGCACTCCCTCTGGCTTCATAATACAATCTCTCAAATGAAGAAAACGTCCATAAAAGCGGATACAGCCTTTCCCAGGCCACTTACTCAGCTCTAGGCTGCCTGCTGGCATGAAGGCGCTCGTAGCCAGCTCAGTGTCCCAGGGCAGTCTGCGGTGCTGGATGAACATCAACCCCTCGCTGCTCTCTCCAAGTGGCCACCTTCCTGACGCACAGACACTTTGCTACATCACAGTGTTGCCACTATATTCCCTATATTGCAGCCCTGTTCTCCACAGGTCACTCTGGAAGATTTTACTTTGGAATCAGCTTGCTTGCAAATAGGTTATATTATACTTACAGGAGATTGGGGAAGGGGCAAGAAGGAAAAGAGAAGAAGGAAGGGTTTAAACAAGTCTTTTGCAGGCACTAGAGATAATGAAGCCTTATTTCCTGCACGTTTCTGTCTTGTGGAAAGTCCAAATAGCTGCTTAGGAATACGTAAACTCCCATTTCTCCCCCGATGCTTACATTTTAGTGTTTTTGATGGCTTCTGTGCTCTGTGAATTTTCTGATGTGTATTGTGAAAAAAATTCATACCACTGCCCTTTCCTTCATGGGACAAGGCCTCTGCTCTTCCCTCTGCCTTAACTCCTCTATCCAACTTGTATGGAGTAAGCCAGTGGATCCACAAGTTACTTGGAGCAATACACCAGGAGATACATTCATGAACAGTGCAACAAAAAAGCTGAAGATCAGTACACTCACTGCACAGCACCCTCCAAGCTTCCCCCTGAAAAAAACCCAACAAACCAACCACCCAAGAGGAGCTGAAAGGACCTTTGAGTGCACCTAGGTTTAGGAACTTTCTAATCTCCTTCATGTGTAGCACCCTTAGAGAAAGGTGGACCACAGGGACTGCCATTGAAGTTGGCAACCCAGCATGTTCGCTTAGAGAGCAGCTTTTTCATAGCTCCTAGCTCCAAGACACTAACAGTTAACTACCTAACTACAGGTAGCTATTTGTGCATACATTGGTAAAAACAATACGAAACTAATACTCTGCCCTTTTCCAATAAATAGTGTGTCGTACGGCCACAGGTTTATGCCTCTGCATGTAGGAGTGGAAAACAGATTTCCTGTGTTCTAGAGTGTTTACAATCTCAAAAAGTTGTGCTGAAAAAATTGAAGTATCAGACCTTTCCCACAAGGAAGAAAAAAACCTGCATATTCCAACTTTTTAAAACAAAAAGTCAACTTTGAGATTAGTTTTTTCTTTTAAAGTATGGACTGTCCCAAGTTGTCAAATGGATATTTGCTTTGAATTTAGAAAATTGATTTTATAATACAAAGTTGAATGTTTTGACAGATTTTTAAAGACTTATTTTTTCAAGTGGAAGAACTGTGAAATCCTATATGTATATTGCTGGTTGCAAGGAACTACCCTTTTAGATAACTTCAAAGGCAATTCCCGTGAAGATTTAGAGTTACCATTTCTATCATGTTAAAATAATCACTCAACTAAAAACTGCCACGGAATTACTCATTTATATTTTTAGATGGCACAATTTCTAAAGCAGCAACCACTCTTGTGTATTTTGTATATAAGACACTTTAGAGTTGGCATCTCTTTTCTCATGCTGAAAGGGTAGGGCAAGAAAAAAAGTATCTTCTTTTCTCAGAAAAATGGCCACATTCATTTTTTGTCCCACCTCAGTTTCAGCAAGAGCCACATTAGAGACTTACAGGGGCCCTTCTCAGTGTTTTCCTGGAGGCTCAGGATTATAGGCCCACCCTGTGCCTCCTTTGTCATCTTGGTGAGAGTAACCCAGGAGAGGAAACTTCAGGCAGCATTTCCTGCACAGAAGGGGGCTGGAAAGTGAAGACAAGCTCATGCTTTCAGCACAGCAGCACAAGAGAGAGAAAAGCTGGTAACTCATAGCCTATGATGTTCACACTAAGCATGAAGGACCTGAGAATTTGGATAATTTTGGTTTGGAAAAAAAAAAATAAAAAAAAAAATCAGTGTGAAGACCATAGACTACTTTATTCCACTGCCCAATAATTCTATCTATAGCAAATAAGCTAGAGAAGTGAGACTCCAAGACAGTAGCTTTTTCTTTAATTGCAGAACAGAAGGGCCCTAGGAAGAGTCATCTGTATCAGGGAAAAGTTAAACACAGATTTTTAATTTTTTTAATATATAATATATATACTTCTCATTGAAACAATATGTAAACGATCACAGTGTGAAATCGGGTTGCAACTTTTGGCTGCCTTTTTTTTTTTTAAATTATTACCCTTTTTTAAAAAAAAAAAATACCTCCTGAGTAATTCCTTTTCAGAAAAAAAATGTTTTATGAAAACACTCTGGCAGGAAAGCCAGAATATTTTTTTGGATCTCTAATGAGATTTTGTCTCATGATTCATCCTGCACAATCTGATTCCAAATTATTGCTTATGTTCAAATATTTTCTTATGTAAGCAGGAATTCATATACTCATGGCATGGGAAAAATGTGGTAAATCATATTGCGATTCAATTCCTCTTTTCACATACAACCTGTCATGTTTAACTCTCAAGAATTTTTAAATAGCCCAAAGAAAAACACAAATAAAATGAAATGCAAATAAAGCAAATTCTAAAAGTAGAAAGAAAAATACCGTTCCCCACAGACATCCCTGAAATATTTCACCAAATTAATGTTTGTTATTTATATAATGCCTTGGTACAGGTTTTCATAGTTTTATTGACAACAATGACCAGCACTTCATTTCAAAACCCTACAGATAATTCACCAACCTTCAAAATCCCTCTCTGTAAATAAATATTATTTTTAGAGAGATTTAAAAAAAGATTGCTTTGCCAAGACTGAACTTGAGATCAGTGAGAATCAGTTCTGAAACCAGAGGGTGCTGAGGGTTATCTCAGCATTCAAGCCATTGGTTTAACAGCGCACAAGAAAGGAAGTGGATTAACCTTAACCAGCGCGCACCCAAGCCTCCATCGCTAAACAAACAGCTCAAGGAGAACACACACTGCATGGATACACCTAAACCCCTTATTGACCAACACCAAAGGTGGTGCCATTCCAGTGAGCACAAGGAGGAATTCACTCCCCACCCCTTGCTCCCTTTTCTGCAGTAGAAACAGGTTTCTGCAGGAACTCACCCAGCTACAGAGCCTTACCAACCGCTCCCTCACCTGTCCCTCTAAAATTCCCCTAAACATTTAATAAGATTAGGGTATGTTTAGCTCAAAATAAAGAGCTATTTAGTTTGGATTTAATCCCACCTTAAGGCTTGCTTCTGCCACAAGACCTACCAAACACTGCCAGCCAGTAAGGAGCAGCCAAGAAGAGAGATGCATTAGGTGATAGCTGTTCTGTAAATGAGCTCATCCTCCCACTATCCAATTCTACCAATTTGCTTCATCCACATGTTGTTTCTTGTCATTCATCCAGGTGTTAAACTTCTGGAGCCATAATCAGCCATTTGCTCTATCTTGGTATAATCCCTACTATAATTCCAGCTCCACAAAGGGGCTCAAGGTGCTTCTGCAGCATAAAACCTTACTTTGTCCTCCCCAGTTTACTACTCTATTGTGTGTCCCTGGACTCATCTCACTAACAGGTGTTTTGGTGTTTTGTTTATTTTAAAAGCTGATAGATAAAATATTTTCCTCCCAGCTAAGTGGGTTCAGCAAGGTATTTAACTACATAGAATCACCATGAGGTTAGAAGGGATCCTAAGAGCTCCTCAGTCCCTGGTCCAGTCCATAGTAGACCCATGAACCTGCAGTAACTCCAAAGTCAACAACAATACTTATGCCTTTGTTGACAGATGTTCATCCAACATGGCTGTGAAAACGCATTCACAGTGCCTATGGACAATATAAAGTTTCCACTAGTCTATGGCAACTCATGAGTGCCCTTACTGTCAGAAAAGTTTTCCTAACATCTCACCTTCGTATTTCTCTGTGAAGTATAAGCTCATTATTCCTCCTTATGTGGGTATAAAAAAAAAGGAAAATATTTGCACTTTACAGCAGTCTTCAAAATATTTGGAGACTATCATCATATCCTTACTCAGTCTTCTCTACTTTAGATGAAGCAAGCCCAAATTAAGGCAATACTCGATCACTGTGAATGCTCTAAGTCATCTGACTTGCCTGCTGGAACCTCTCTACTAGATCCCACCATTCTGGGAGGGTAGACTCCAGAATTCAGTTCTGTCCTCCAGCTTGACTCTTACCACAACATGTGTAGCATAGCACGAGGTTTCTTCACACCTCTTCCAACATATACTTCCCCTCAAGTATCCTCATACACTCTCCCTTCTGCCTCCACAACAGGAATGTATCATAGAATCACAGGGGTTGGAAGGGACCTCTGGAGATTTGACTCATGTTTAGCCTGTAAACTACAATTGCTACAACAGCCTTCCACCATTCTGAAATACAGTTCTCCAATATAGGCCTCCTGCCCTTCCCAGCTTAGCATCATCCGCAAATGTAATGAGACACATTCTGTATTCTTCTCCTGATCACTGGTAGAAATACCAAATATGACTAAGAACCTTGATGGTTTCTTTCAAAATAGGATTTTCCAGTCAGTTTTGCCTTTAGCATTTAATCCAACCACATTATTTTAATCTTCTGCCATGGCTTCTCAGTGAGCTTAAAACCTCACTGAATCAGGTGGGCTTGATTTTCACAAATAACATAGGGAAATGTCACTGCATTTTCCCTTTGTGGCTGCAGTTATTAAAATACATGAATCAGGCCCTCAAAAGTGACTTTTGTTTCTCACAGCTCATTGTATTGGATTTGTGTGGCAAGGTTTTGGTAGCAGCTCCAGGGGTGACTTCTGGGAGGACTTGCTAGAAGCTTCCCCCATGTCCAATACAGCCCATGCCAGCCAGCTCCAAGACAGACCCACTGCTGGCCAAGGCCTTGCCAAGCAGCAACAGTGGTAGCACCTGTGTGGTAGCATATTTAAGAAGGGGAAGAACAACCTGCTGTGCAACAGCAGCCAGAAGAGAGGAGTGAGAGAAACAACTCTGCAGACACCAAAGTCAGTGAAGAAGGAGGCACTTCAGGCACTGGAGCAGAGATTCTCCCGCAGCCCATGGTGAAGACCATGGTGAGATAGGCTGCCTCCTTGAGCCCATGGAGATTAAAAAGGGAGCAGATATCCACCTGCAGCCTGCAGAGGACCCCACACCAGAACAGATGGGTGCACCCAAAAGAGGATGTGACTCCATAGGAAGCCCATGCTAGAGCAGGTTTGCTGGCAGGTCTTGTGACCCCACAGGGGGCCCATACCGGAGCAATCTGTTCCTGCAGGACTACACTCCATGGAAAGGATGCACACTGGAGCAGTGTGTGAACAACTGTAGCCCACTGGAGGAAGGACTTATGCTGGAGAAGTTTGTGGAGAACTGTCTCCCATGGGAGTGACCCCACACTGGAGCAGGGAAGAGGATGAAGAACAAGTAGCAGAGAGAGCATCTGATGAACTGACCACAACCCCCATTCCCCATCCCTCTGGGCCACTCGGAGGGAGGAGGCAGAGAAATTGGGAGCCTGGGAAGAAGGGAGGGGTAGTGGGAAGGTGTTTATAGGTGTGTTCTTATTTCTCATTATCCTACTCTGATTTAATTGGCAATAAATTAATCTCCCCAAGTCAAGTCTGTTTTGCCTGCGACCATAATTGCTGAGCGATCTCCCTGTCCTTATCTCGACCCATGAGCCTTTTGTTACATTTTCTCTCCTTTGTCCAGCTGAGGAGGGGAAGCGATAGAGTGCCTTGGTGTGCACCTGGCATTCAGCCAGGATCAACCCACCACACTCATTTAGGTAAATCTGGCTTAACAGAGATGAACACTCAGTCCTTTAAAAAGAGTCGATCAGGTTTAATACATCTTGATTTTGGTACCATAAGGTCACTAAATCTTTTTTGACATGCAGTCTCATTAAACTTTTCTATTTCCTGTTGCTTGCAGTTTATGTATGTCTAGTTTGGGGAAGCCTTTGTTTTTCTACACTTCTTTCCACTGTGCACCTTTAATTAAAGGCCAGAAAGGAAAAGATTCATGAATTAATCAAAACAAAATCTATTTAAGCCCCCAAAACACAATATTATCTCTAAAATCAAAATGGCTTCCAGAAGTGCAATAAGTGAACTGACAATGATTTGGAGCAAAAATATGTACATTTATATATTGTTTTCTCTTGTCAGAAATTTAATTTTCTTTCCCCAAGCTTTGCGAGGTTATTGGAGAGATATAGAAGAGACGGGTTACATCTAATTAAGATGATGTGAGTGATTTTCTTGAATTAAGATCTGCGAGTCTTCAAAAACTTTTTCATTTTGGATATGGAACACTTGTATGTGCAGTTATGCATTTGAATTTTAAATGCTAGCAAAGTTTATTCACCCATTTATCCATTTTGCAATAATCAAAGTTACTTTAACAATCTTTACATAGACATATTGTTTGGATTATTAATCTCAACACTCCCACAAAAATATGGGATATTAAAATAAAGACAAAGGTACAATAGTACATCATCTAAACCTACTCACAGGAATATCAAGGTAAAATTGCCTCAACAGCAGATGTTGATAAAGGTATTTTAAGCCTATGAATGAGAAAAAAA
>JAVSBS010009540.1:30729-66861 GCA_033124195.1 Coracias cyanogaster
AAAGAAAAAAGGGCTGCTCTTTTGGGTCATTGCTAATCAAATGAGAAACTGGCCTCCTTAGTGCAGCATAAGAAAAGCAAAACATTAGCTAAAGAAAACACCCTCATTCTCAAGAGTTCTGGGTTTCTTCTTGTTTTAAATAAAAATCTTTTTTTTTTTTTTTTTAATCTCACATAACCTAGAGAAAATAAGAGCCCATTACTAACTCTTCTGAATAAAAGAATTCCATCTGGGTTTGTATCCTTTTCCACATCTTCTTCGAAAATCAGAGACTGTGAAAATAGAAGCATTGTATCCTTCCAGAGTACAAGACGACAGAAGTTGTCTGTGAATTCCCAAACATTAGTATCATCTTTGTTTAGCGAAATACTTTTCCATCCCTAACTGAGCACTGTAACCTCTCTCCAAATGCCCTGGGGAGTAAGATACCTGTTCCAATTTCAGTCCAGCTCTTTGCCAGCCGAGAAAATGGCAGCAACTGTTATTGCTGGCTGTAATGTCACTACACGTATCTGTCGTCATTCCATTTATTACATGAACAAGATAAGTGAAGACAGGCAAGAAATACATACACGGCTACCACTTCAATCTTTGGGAATGAAATCACTCTCTCTCATGACTATTTTTAGGGAGGTTTTTTTCCGGTCAAAAGCAAGAAATGTTATCAAGGAAACAGCTTATTCTAGCATCACATTACTGGTCATTTCTATCTGAACCCTTGTTGCTTCAGAAACTAACAGTATCCAACAATAAATAGTCCCAAGGTGCTTTTCATTCACTTACATGGGAGTTTCTTTCGTTGGAAAGACAAGGATCTTTCAGAGAGGTACTTTCTTCTAAACTTGTCCTCTTGAATTTAGGCAGTTTAAGGAAACAATGACTGCTGACAAGTTCCTTATTACCAGCAATTAATGGCCAGTTTGTTAATTAGTGTCCTGAGGCAAAGTTAATGAAGCATTTCCAGCAGAACCCAAAACAAAAACATAGAATATTTTTGGATATGGGCTAACAGCTCTGTTTTATTCAGTATTTTTCTTAACAAGGACAGATTTTCCTGTCCAAATCAGTGGACTGCAAAGTGCATATACTGGGAAAAGAAATCAGCTTCATTAAAAGGAAAAATAATAATAAACTGGTTGTAGTCTTTTTCCTGACCCAGAACATGGCAAGTTCCCAGTACATTCAGGAAAGAATAAAAATTTTAAAATATTAAAAAAAAGGGACATGGATGTGTTTTCTCTGCCTTTTTAATGAAAACTCCTATCAATCCTAAAGGTTTTCCTCACAGACTGTTTCCCCACCCAAATTAATCAAAGAAAAACCAAAAATCTACCAACTACTGAAAATGTCTTCAATGAGCTAACACCATTGGGGGGAAAAAACCCAACTGAAATCCCCAGAACAAAACAACTGACTCAGTAACTAAGAACTTGGTCCTAAGTTCTGCTGTTTGCTTTGGGGATATCTCTACTTACTCATAACAAAATTATGAGCTTTACAAAGGCAAATTGAGAAACCATCACATACCATTTCCCCCACCACCATTCTGCCTCTCACAGCCGTGATGAGATCTTAATCTTTGCCTCATCTAACGCAGAGAGAGGCAGGATACCTCCACTCTTGGGAGTAACAGTGCTCCTGGAGCATTGTCTACACAGGGCAATGGTATTTTTCAGGATTTCACAGGTGTCCCAACAGGGTGGTGCTCAGAGACATCCAGAGCACAACGAGAAATAAATCTTGAACTCGCTTTAAAACTCACTGCTAGTTGTAAAGACAACAAAAGTCCTCCAGTGACCACATGGCAGAAGATCACAAAGCTTTCTAGGAGTGACCTCCATTGCCACTATTTCTACATCCTCTAGACTGTTCCTCAGGTCACTGTGGTGGTTAAATCAGGCAAAACTGCTGCTGGCCTCTGCTGTACAAAAGAGACATCTTAAAGACCATGTATTTCTCCTCAACTTTCCATAATGCTAACAGCCAAAAATGAGAGCTGGCCCATCTGGCTCCTCTATGAACCACGCAGACAGTAGTGCCGAGGCCAACGTGCCAGTGAGAGTGACTCTGAACAGATCATAGGGAGGTTTCTCCAGCAGAGAGGCTGAACTTTCGTGCTGCAACTGCTCATTTCATTACTCTCCAGGAAGAGGTGGGCTACAGCTGGCAGCTATAGTCACTACAGGCATTACCAAGAGCATATTCCCCATCACTTACACAAAAAGTCAGAATACTATAAATCTGAAATTTTGTTCGTTAATAAGGCATAGCCAGGCTGATTTAGTTTCAGACCTCGCATCAGCCAAACACAACTTTCAGACATGAAACATTTATAAGTGTCTGCGTTTCATTAAAACGGTAAAACTTCTTAAAATAATTCTCTAAACATGTTAAACCACATGAAATGTAATCAAAGCTGCACCGCATTTAAGAAAAAAATTACACAAGGTTTTTATTGTACAAACTACATTAAATTTTAATACCAGCAACGATGTGCTTACAAAAAAAAACAACAACAAAGCAAAGCACACCAAAAAGAGCTGGTTTAGCACTATCTCTACATATAATTGAACATAGCCACTGGTTGGTGGTTGAGTGGCTACCTTCCCCCACAGAGGGGTTCATGAAGTGTGCTGTCAGAATACTTCGGAGAGTAATCAAGGTTTTATTGTTTGGTTAATATATTCATTACTGCTGAGAACTGCGCTATATATAAAAAGGAGAATAATCAAGCGCTGTCTTTTACATGCTTTTCTCCTCATCCCATCTCCTAATGAATTGTAA
Organism: Coracias cyanogaster; assembly: GCA_033124195.1. Lineage (NCBI taxonomy): Eukaryota > Metazoa > Chordata > Aves > Coraciiformes > Coraciidae > Coracias > Coracias cyanogaster. The sequence goes on from JAVSBS010009540.1 coordinate 33,514, forward strand.
ATAATTTTCAAGTTATGAATGACTTCATTATTAATTTAAGATAGTTTATATTTTTTTTATGTATGTATTTATAGTTTTTATAGCTTATAACACCATAAAAAAATAGGGATTTTTAGGATAGCTCTGTTAACCTTTCCTTTTGGGATGGTTATATGAATGCCTTTGGGAGGAAAGCTTTGTCTTCCAATAAAATGTTGAAATTTGTCATTGCTGACATTGTCTTGACACAGTGAGCCAGCATAAACTGCTGAGTCCATTTATGTAATATCAACAACACTTACAAAAGCAAAGAGGGATAACCTGAGAACTCTCATGTGTTTTAAGCACAATCTGCTCCCCAGGACTGCAAACATAAGAAATCTGGAGTTTCACCATCATCCCATTTTTCAGTGGAAGGCTGTATTGACTTCAGCCAGTTATGGTTTATACCCATAGTCGGTACGGGGCTAACACATAAGTGAAGTGATGCAAGTACAGCAAGACAGGCTTATTGCTAATACCTTACACGCAATATGAGGCCTCAACCAAAGTCTGAAGCTAGAAAGGACATCTTAAGAGGTAATCAAGTCTTAAATTGATTCTAACTGTAGGTTATATCAGGAATTTCTCAGCTAACTAAAAAAGTTAGCACAAACAAATCCTAAAGTGTCCTGCATAGCCACTATAAGACATGGCCTCCAAGAAGCATTTGAGCGTATTTTAAAAGAACTAGTATTTATTAGTTTGTAAAGTGCAGCACATCTCACTCAAAAGCATCCCAAAAAACTCTTTACAAAAAGTAATTAGTCAGACAATGAAGGCATTTGCTAATCAAGACCGTTCTAGGGGAAGACAGCAGACTAGTTCTGCCAAACTGCAAACCTCCATAAAGCAAATGACCCTCTGTCCCTCTCCTGCCACCACTTGAGGAGTGGATGTTAGGCTAATAGTCCTGGCATCTCAAGGATGTTTGAAGCCAGAGCATAAACCCAAGTCTAATTTTTGCCACTGGGCTTGATCATTTTGGATGACTGAACTGACACAGTCTGAACTCTCCCAAAACATAGAAGTCATGAAATTTTTGTACAAGTAGCTATTCGAGCTATCTTAATTAGATGTTCCAGCATTACAATAGAGAAGTATAGCACAAAGCCACACAAAACAGAAGTGGCAGAGAAAGGACAAAAAGGGGTTTAACCATAGAAGAGAATTTGACTAAAAGAGCCCACACCACAGGACTGATTTTGTTGAAAATATCTTCACTGGAGAACAGCAGCTGGAGGAGAAGACATACGTAATATTAAAGAGTATTAACAACAGGCTGGGGTTGGGGAAGAATTGCATCAGGAGTGAAGGATGACATTTTGTCTGGGTTCCTTCTTATTCAAAGATGATATATTTTCGAGTTGGAAACAACACCTCTAAACTACAATGGTTTTAGTATTGTTTGCTAAAACAGGCACGGCTGTGCTCTGCCTTTTGGAGAGGAAGGAAGAAAAATGCCTTTTCACTTTCTAATGCTTTTTTCCTATTACGTGGGGTGTGGGAAATCCAGTGCAATCATGCAGGTCTATAGCCAGGTGAGTCATCCACGTGAAATGTGTAATACCCCATGCAAAACAAGTTGTCTATTTTCATTGGGATTTTTTTTCCTATTATTATTTTTCAGTCATGTGGCAAATGTCTAGATACTGCTTCTACCCCAGTCTGAGCACAGTTGATCTGTTCGAGGGATTAGAAGGAAAACTCTAGTCAGCTAAAGGAGATGCTGAAAATATAACAATGTCTACAGTCTAACCTGCCTCCACCTGTCTGCCCACGCAGCTACCTGTATCAGGAAAGCAGTGAGTAATATTTGCTCACTCTTTGGAATTTATTTAACATTACTGAATGATTCATAGAAAGAGAGATGCAGAAAAATAAGAACTTTTAATGACAAACACAAAACCAAAAAGAAATTCATTCCACAGATATACATTCTTTGGTATGGAATATAACTGTGTTGTCAGTCATGGTCTTCTCCTTTTTTTCATTCCCAGAGTTCTTTATGCAGCTAAAGTGATCTGCTTTGTACCTCTGCAACATCATCTTCAGAAGTGCATCAGGTCAAGAGAAGCATAAAATGCCTTCTCCATTCCCGATTCAGAGGTCTCCATGATGACAAAATAAATGCAACAATAAAATCCTTTTTCCATGTTATGCTCTAAAGGAAACAGATCACATGCAGAATTGTGATAAAGCCATGCCAACCCAAAAATCTCTTGGCTTCACTGGGTCTTTTTTTCCCCAAAGTGGGAAAAAAAAAAAAAAAAAAGCAAGCTAATACAAAATCTACATTGTTCCTCAAAAACACTTCAATGTTAATAAATCAGTCCCAAATAACACCGTTCCTGGGGAAAAGAGGAGGACCACAGGCTAGTGAGATGGCATTAGGCTCCCAAATGCTACAAGAGTCACAAAAGGACCTGATGCTCCATAGGCTTTCAAAGCATTAAGATAATTTTGATGAGCAACAAGTGAAACAGGTGGATAACATTAGTTTTTGTTTGGGTCAGAGAGTAAACCTAAAGCCCATACACTTTTGTGAAGCCCCCAGTTCCACCCAAAGCCGCTTGTCACAAAAATACCGACGCTTTTTTTATCAGGCCAGCTTCACATTGATTAATGTCACACTCCTCAAAAACTTGAGTAAAATGGATCAGCTTCTTGCAACGTGCTGTTTCACGGAGATGGAAGCAGTAGAATATAAAATGATGGTGACTTTTCTTTTAAAAAGATATTTTATTTTATTACTTAAGGTGGTTTTGTAGGCCTGAATTCAGGACACCATACTTCCCCAGGAGAGATTTGTAAGTATTTGCCTACTGTACTGCAGCACTTCCCTGAATTAAATGATGTTAAGATTGAGATGCTATGTTGTATCCTTTGCTCGTGTGAAGATGCTGAACTTGCCAGAACAAACACTGTACATGTAAATGAAGTTTTTAAAACAGTCCCTGCTATTTTGTAGCTTAGCACTCAGTTTTCAAGCCTGGCAAACCAAAATCCACTCTCAGGCACTTTAAAAGGGGCCCTATGTAGCAACGTAAAAAGAACAGAGCCTCCACTAACATCCACACTCAAGTCTCTAGATGTCTTAAGTTTAAAAAAAGAAAACAAAACCAAGGAAGCAAGCAAGCAAGCAAACAACAACCAATACCCCCAAACCCATCATTCCTCAAGATTTTAAGTAATGCTGTAAACTAATGCTAACTCTCCTCAGACACTAAATTAGGTGATCAACAGAGAGGCTTTCATTAAGGAGTACTTTGCACAACTGGAAAATCCTGATCTTTTATTAAACAGCCTGAAAAATAAACATCCATTTCACTTCTGTTGTTCTTTTCTCCTTTCTAAAACACTTCAATACTTCAAAAAAAAAAAAGATAATAAAAAGCAATCTACAGATTTGCTCTTATCTTTGATAGTAAAAATTCCTTCCATGGTTTGTTACACACATATGTATACAGATGTTTCATGAAATTAGCTTGTGGGTATGCTCAGATCTGCTTAATGTCTGGCAGATTGCAATATCCATGTATAACAAACAACAAATAGAGAACACAGCAACTTGTGGAGTCCAGTTCCTTTAGGACTGTAAAATTCTGTATCAGGAAAGTACATTCTTGCATCTCATTCTTTCTTCAGAAATACAGTACATCCTGTTTCATTTGACCTCAGAAAGACCCAAGCAACTATGGTTCATAATTCTTTGGATTAAACATTAATGTTTTTACCTCTGTTTAAATGCTTAGTTACCTCTGTAATTAAAAAGGAAAAGAAATTCTTAATCAGCCTTCACTACCAAGTTGACCTACACTGGTACACAATTGACAGCATTAAAATATTTGGACTAACTGGTTTTGATTCAACTGTTTTAGCTTTTAAGCAGAATTGTGCTGCTCTGCCCAGTTCTGGTGAGGCCTCAGATGTTGATTTGAGTAAAGTTTTCAGCACCGTGCCATAAGATCAATCAAGGCAAATTTGTGAGACCAGAAAAACAGCTAATATGAGAAAAGGATGAAGGAAGTGGTCTTGTTTACTAGGGAGGAGAAAGGGGAGTAGAGACATGATGACAGCCTTCAAAGATGTAAGAAGCATTTACGGAGACAATGGTGATCAATGTTTTCCATATGCACTTGGAGTGGCTCGGGGAGAATTGGGCTTAATTTTAAATACAGTTTTCTCTAAATATCTATTTATAATGGTTCTGAAGCACTGGAACAGCTACCTAGAGGGGCTGCAGAATATTCTTTACTGGGAATTTTTATTAGCTGATCCAGCTATGTTGATACCAAGCAACATGTGTTGGACACATCCTGCCACAGACTATGTATGCATCATGAGAGCTGCTGGGATTACCTCCAGTCTAATTACTGCATTTCCAATTCAAAGGGGAGAAGGGCAAGAACTTCTGAAATTTCAAGAAGGATTTCTGCATGACACATCCTACTGCCCCAGTGAGCTTCTCTCTGGAGAGAGAAAAAGCAGCCAAGACCAGACTAGAAAAGGCCTGATCATGTAAATCCAATAGCCAAAATTACTACACAAGAAAAAGAAAAGGGAGCTGTAGTCAAGGTTACTTCACCAACAGCAACATCTCCCAAGTTCTTGAGAGGAAAATCACCAGGGAAACACAGATCATTTTTTCTTGGAGGTCCCCAGACTCCTGGAATCTTTGGCCGATATATGGATTACAAGCATTATTTGATCAATCATTAGTTGATAAACACATTACAATTATCATCTGAAGGACAGTAATCCAGCCCAAGGGCAAAGAAAGGTTACATATCTCCATCTCTCAGCAGTACCACACTCAGGTTGAAGCCTTGTCTTTACAGCTAAAGCAATTTTAATTCCACCTACAAGCATCAGTGGTTTAACATCCACAAGCATCACAAGATAATGTAGTCACTCTGGACTTCAAAACCAAAACGCAACACTTGTGCAACAAATAAAAATTAGGCTCGACTAAATACTCTGGCAACATTTAGGTGGACAAATGAAATACAGCTGCAGGAGAAAAGCTGCAGTACCAAAGCACTTCCATGCCCCTGTTTGCTTAAGAGAAAGCATTTGATTCTCCAGAGGAGAACATGAAACTCTAATGGTATAAGAAGTGGTGATGACTTTGCCACAGAGAAGAAGTTCTTTCTGACTGTAGCTGTTCATCAGCTCACGCCCTTGGACATAAAGATTGATCGTGTTCTTAATTTTTTCTTGGCCAGTGTAAATTCAGATGCTGTTCTTGTTAGCTTGCTATGAATCAAGTAGTCTTTGTTCTTTTTATCTACTTATATTAATAATAAGACTATGGGCTACCTCCTCTCCCATTCACAAGTGCACTTTCCCTTTGTTGACTATTTAATACCTCTGTGGCAAATACCAGAGTGGCTGTATATAGAAAGCAGAAGCAAGCAGTTCTGTGTTTGTAAAGCTGTCTTTCAATTAAATACAAAGTATGAAAATAGGGAAGATGGCAGGTATAAAGGCACGAACTACCTTTTTGTAGGCTCCACAGACCATCAGACCCCAACAAATCAGTTTTCCCCATTCTTAAATAAAATTTACCACATAACTTCTGCTACAGTTAATAGTACTTAACACCAGAAAGGCCAGTACTAAATTATTTGGCAAGGAGTCTCATGAAACGTGATAAAGTGTGGCTGAATTTGGCCCCAAAGTCTCTGTCTTGCTAATCTGCAGAACTCACTGCTGAAGCATACCAATTACATGTGCAGTAAATAAAGCATTATTTTTATTTGAATGAGTTATTCTTGTGACATTATGAGAAATAAAATATAGGACCACCCAGTTACGTTTCTTCTTTATTTGCTATTCTAATGTCAGTTTGTGACTTGGAGAAATAGGCATAAGAACTGAAGTAGATACCACCCACCATTTGATAAAAGTAGATGTTCCAATTCCTGATCACAATTGTAATATGGAAAAATAAAAAAGCAGAACAGAAATAACTATTACTTTCATAGCACCTTCTCTGAAGCTGTCAGAGTGATTAGCAAGCATTTCTTAGTCGCACAACAGCCCTGTGAGACACTTAAGATACAATATTATTTTATGGAAAGACTTCGACACTGCAGAAATTAGTCCAGTATCTGAATTCATGTATAACATATAAATTTTAAATTTTTAAAAATAGATAACCTCCTTTCAGTCATGTCTTCACTCACACACACATGTTTTTGGGTGGGTAGGCAGGGGATTTTTTTTTTTTTTTTCACATGATCAGATATGCAGATTTCACATACTTCTGTATTGATTTCTTACAGCTGTATAAAAGCTTATGGGTACCAATCAACAAACATGAACTGCATTGAAACAAATACGGTATGAAGTAGCAACCCTACTAATCCCCTTGGAACTCAGCAGGTGATAAATGCTACATTCCAGCAGAATTAGCACCTCTCCCTCCTTCTAGGGGGGAAGAAGGAGGTCATCTGAGGTGAGAGGGGAGGTATGCAGTCAGGAAGCCCAGTGGAGTGGAGTTCTTTGACTTCAGGATATAAAGGGAACTTGAGCCACACTCAAAAGAGCTCTCTTACTCACCCCAATCACGTCAGTGTAGGCCCTCTCAGAGACAATCAATACCTGCTCTACACTAAAGCTAAAGGATTACATTTAGCTTAGACTAACCTGACAAAAATGCTGCAAAGACAGTTCCTTGTCATGTATTAGACAGTTTTCTTCAACACCTGCTGTAAGTGGATGTTTAGATGTATGGAAGTGAAAAGCAATGTTAATGCAGGCCCATCTTATGCACCACATGTTTGGAACTCATCCGTATTAACTGTAAGGAATATAATCACATTTTCCAGCCAAAATGAAAGACACGGGGCTTAATACTGCAGAAAAGCAAATGGTAAGAGAGAGCAATATATATGGTTTCTCTTAGTTTTCTTTCAAATGGTTTGTTCTGATGGAGAGATAAAAATTGTCATTCTTTATATACTGTTCCTTATGTGGACATCCTGTAGGACCTTACTGTATGGTAGATATCCGTTCCACAGATACCACACAGGCAAGTTTTCAGCCACAGCTGATGTGCTGTTCTCAACAGCACAACTGCTTAACATACCCATAGTTTCTAGCCACGTCACTTTTATTGTGCTTGCCTTTTCTGAGAATTTCTGCAAGAGCTTTCCTTTCCAGCTGAACAATTGGAGCTAATGGAAAAGAGGTTAAAAGCATCACCTCCAAGGTTAAGCCAAAGGTCAAATGGGCCCTTTCTGGCCTCCTAGGTTATTAGTGTCTCTGGTCCTTCAGCAGCAGATACAAACCCAATACTGACAATGCCCGAAACACGCTGCTGTCTCTCAGGTGCAAGGGTACCACGCTGGCTAGAGTCATGAGATGAACCATAGCACAGCAAATCCATCCTTGCACATCCAGAATTTCCCATGACAGCTCTCTGGGGTTTAAAAGCCTAAAGTCAAATCTTGTTGCTGGCTTCCCCAGCAAGAGGGCCTGCTGGACACTGCAGGGCAGCCACCACCTGCTCCTGGTGAGGTCCTTGTTGCCCTACTGTCACTAAGGGCATAGCAGCCCATATTGTTCTATCTCCATTTCAGCTTTCACATTTCCCTTTCACCTCAAGCATTAGGCAGCATCTGCAGCTACAGCACTGTCTGTATATACAGTATTAGGAGCCCTCCATTTCAAACGTTGGCTTGGACGGGTGCCACACACCCCCTGGAAGCATCTGCATTTGAATTTAAAGGGGTGGGTGAGTGACAGCAAAACTAGCTTCTTCTTCTGACAAGGCTTTAGCAGATCATTGGTTGTCATCAAACCTATTGCGTTTCTTGCTCACTGCCAAAAATTCCACCTACATGCCTGATGGCAATTAGTCCTTTGTAGGTGCTAATGAATAAAAGCAGCACGCACACTTTACAGACTTAAAAAGAATATCCCAATCCATATATTAATTCCATATATAAACTCACATGCACACATGGTCCCCCCCTTCCTCTATCCACATGCCACTGTGCACCCACACCCAAACTCGTGCTTAGGAAAAAAAGCAAGTAGCAGTAAGATGATCATCCAACTGAGCGCAAGTAGGATTTTTTTCGTGAATCATTATCTGTTTTTCCATAACTCATCTACTGCAAAAAGTATTGCTTTATGAATCCAGAAGGCATCCTGCATTTGGGATAATGAAGCACATGCATCGCATGCTTGAACCTTTCAAAGGTCCAGACGTTTCACATGCTCCTTCTAACCAGGATTTTTCTGCAGTGTTCAGTCATCAGGGATACGACCATATGACATAACCACACTTCAGACAAAGGCACCGACAATTTCCATAGATGGAAAATTGGACAAAAAGGGCACTGTGAGATTTCAGCCTCACAGTACTTCCAAATCAACAAATGTAGCATTGCTTTCATGTTTGTGTAATTCTAAGTTTTCTGTTTTATGTCAATTTTAGAAGGCAAGGCATCAAAACAGTATGAAGAAATATGCTCTATGTAAAGCTGGTTAAAGAACCCTTACTAGGTTTTCTCATCAGTACAAATTCAATTTTATCAAAAGCAAGCCACTTTATAGGACATTATCTCCAAAATAAAAAATGTAGGGAGAAACTTTGCACTCTAATTTCCATGTTAATACCAGCTATATATAGACAGAGTTAGGTTCAAGAGTCAAAAAGGAATAAATTTAATGCTAAAAAAAAAAAAAAAAAAAACCACCATTTAAAGCAGCCTGAAACTGACTGCATGCTTTTTCCTCAGACCATTCATTCTGCATGATGGTTTAGCTCTCAATTCAAGCTTGCAACATATTTTAAATACAAGAAATTCCCAACCACTTTTGCAGTACTAATGAATAAATCAGAAGAGCATTAGGCATCTTACCGTGATATTTCCAGACCAGACTGCAGACTCCAAAAAGCTTCAGAAGGCCAGATTTAAACCAGGGCATTGTAGAAAACACCTTACTTCAGCCTCACTAGATTTACAGTGAGTTTTAGTGTTCTCCACTGGCTGGAGTGCATGGAGGAGCAGTCGGAGACGGCAGCCAGCAGCTCAGGAGTTGAAACAAAGTGGGTCCGAGCTCAAGGACGCTGCCTCTCTTCAGCCACAATGGGCAGCACCTGATGCTGCGTTGTTTTGCCTGCATTTAAATTGTTTGCACCTGGAAGCAATGAGATCTTTCTTCTCTCCACCTGATACTCCTTGTGTCACATGCGGTAGCACCATACTCACCCTGGCTGCTGAAAAGCCCTGTTGATTGTGGGGTTGTTTTACCTTTCATAATGTTTTTTATATAGACAAAAAAGTCGGGCAAAGAAGTCTTACATATTCCCAATGCAGCATTCACATGCACCTACAGAATAAAGTGCTTTTCTACAGCAGTTTCTGGGCCTCCCCACCACAGAGGTACATGGCCTCATTTTTTGTTGCTGTTGCATCCAGGCAAATCTCTTCGTAACAGGCCTTCAGCAACACAGGCAGCAGGGGTGAAGGCAGCGAAGGGACAGATGTCAGAACGTACCCTTGTGGGAGGCCTTAGTATCCTCTTATTTCAGCTTCTAGAAGAGCTCCGTAAGTTTTGCGCCAAAACAGTAATTTTTAGAATTAATCTGAACCGGGCAGGGAGTATTTTTTCCATTTTAATTTCTTTTCCTTCACACTGCGAGAAGATCACTGTCCCAGCCCTTTCTGATCCACAGCATATCCACAAATACAGCAGAGATCAACAGCACACACACTTCTTTTTTTTTTTCCCCGTCTTCAAACATTTCTCCTCCAGCTTCCATTTGCAGCTGAGGAATTGTGGCCATTTCTGTCTCCTCTATCCTATCAACATTCATTGCACCAGCCACTTTAGCAAACAGGTGCCCACACATAACAGCATCAGCGTTAGCACTGATGCTAAACACCTGAATGTCTCAGAAAAGCCCTTAGACCACAACTTTGCCTGGCTCACACTTCACTGACAGGCAGGACCTTACTTCCAGGGCAGGCAGTTGGGTAATTTCCGGAGCGGTACTATTGCAATCACACCACCATTCTTCAAAGGGTTGTTTCTACCACAGATGTTGAAGTACAGTTTCTCCAAGTAAATTTTCACTAATATCCATTGGGGGAAACCCCAAGCATACAGGTTGTGTCTGCAGGTGAATCCCACCTGTGGGATATGTCTGTGCTTTGAGGACAGCCCAAGGTTTCAGGTGCTCCTGATCCTGCAGGGCAGAATTCGCTGCTTGTGCTGCAGAGGCAAAAGCTCCAGCACATCTCTCAGAAGTCTCTGTCCCAGGCATTGCCTTCTCTCAGCCTAAAAGGGTTAAACCTCTGCCTTCTCTTGCTCCAGGATGCTTCAGTCCCTGGACTATAGCACCCTGCCCCTGGAAAGGCATTTCTCACAGGCAGAAGGTGGGGTCACAGTGTGGACAAGGCAGCAGGACTCGTCCAGCTGGGCCAGCAGCAAGCAGGACACCAGCTCTGTAGCCTGATGGGCAGAACACACCACTGGGAGGAGGAAAACTGCTTCCTGAAATTATCCCAGGATAATTTTCTTCTTTTTTCAATGACTATTTAATGTAAAATGCATTAAAAGCTTAGGAGCAAAATGTGAAAACATATGGAGTGAAGATGTTCAGGCAAGTTGACAAATACAGCCCTACCTCCCTGGAAAGTCTTACAAAAGTCTTAGACGCTCCTTGGATTTAAATATCCCATTGGTTTTCATTGTCCCCTATTTTGTTCTAGACCACTTTGGGGAATATCACTGCTCAGAATACTCTGTTTTATAAGGTTTTGAATATCCCCGGAGTTCCAATTATTTCAAGAATTGTCAAATTATCAAGGTCATAGATATAATCCTAGTGTTTACAGAAAACCTAAACTTTTAACTGGCATGTCTTCGTGCTCTAAGGGGAGTTTGGTTGCAGCTGATGTTTCATCTGTACTCTCCATTCAGAATCCCACAACTACATGACTACGTTTGTAATCTCCTGATCTTTTTGAGTTGTAAAAGTTTGCTATTTTCTCCCTCGCTGAGTGGTTGGTAAAATGGAAAGATAAAAATAAAACAAAAGCAAAGAAAAACATTAAAGTAATATTTCAGGAAAGCGATTTCTTTCAAAGTATTTTTAATTTTTACATGATTCAAAATAACTTCACATACAGTAACCACTCAAACCAACTGACTCATCTTCATGTCCACATGCTTTCTTTAAAAACAGAAAACTTTTTTTTTTAAATGTTCAAAACATAACATTTTGCTGGAACAGATGCCTTATTTGAGCAAAGTGCCACATTTCTGTAATATTTAAAACTATGTTTCAGTTTAACCAAGATGTGACTAATAGTCAATGAGTAGGAAAAGTTACCATGCCCATGTTTTTGTCCAGTACCAGTGACATGACTATGAACCATCCTGATAAATGCTGTTTAATAACAATCCGTGGCTGAACAGTATTATTTGCTTTCTTAGTTATTAGTTTGGTCATTAGCTTTGCTCACAGGAGCTGACCAGAACAAAGTAATGAGGTATGGCTGTAATCTTGGGCTAATATTGACTTCTTAATGATTCATTTGTTGTTCTTCTGTCTTATTTTTATAATCTCTATCTTATCCCTTCTGCTTTTAAACCTTGTGAAAACCCACCTACTCCAGTAGCTGAAAGAATCCAGCCTACTGTGAAGAACTCAATGCTTTTAAGCCAGTTTTCACTTTTCTATTTTTCCAGCAGCAGCACATCTGCCTCTGAAAGGTTTTAAGCGTCTTTGTAACTAATATGAGAGGAACCTCAACAAATTTTATTTGCTTTGGCTCAGTTAAAGGCTTTGGTTTCTAGCTGCTTGTTCAGTCCTCCTGGAACTGCAAAAATAGATGGGGAATCTCAGGATGTTTCACTGTGATTTTGTCACCTCCCTGTATCCAGCGGGAAATTTCACAAGAGCTTTCTTTATAGTAAACTGACATTTCTGTTAATGGATCTACATCTTAGCTGTAGACTTAGCTGCAGACTTACACCAGCCAACTTAGCTGTAATCATCACAAGATCAGGGCGCAGAAATGGAGGAGTAACAGGCCATCCTTGTCCCATGTCTGCTACTTTAGGGGAGAATTTTTTTTATTGTTTATTGTTCTGAGTCTAATCTGAGAACCTAGGATTTCCATGCAGATGTCAGACACCGTGACATAGTGTCAGTGATTTTTTTTTTCCAAACCGTGTTGAGAATTGAGCCTCTCATGTTTACTATCCAGAAGTTCTCTAGAGATGTAAAAAGTACAATTTAGGATATATTTTTCTTTTAGTAGCCCTTTTTCCCACCCAAATGACAAAACTGCAATGGTTTATGTAAAGAGAGATGTCTCAGGCCTTATGTGCTGGAGAAGACACATGGAGAAGTGTGAGCACAGCAGTGTCATGAGGTTGCAGCACTATTTTGATCATTCGGCTTACAAACAAGGAGCATGAACATGTGCCATCTGGTCACAAGAATATGTCTAAGCAGCAAGATCATGTACATTAACTATGGGCATAGATAGACATGTAGAGAAGGCATATATGTAGCAGGGTCTATAGATAAAGAGGATGCACTGAGCACTGCTGGTTGGCAATGGTCCTTCCCTGCACCCCAGCCCATGCTGTCTGCTCCAGTGCTGGCTGGTGCTGACTCCTGTCTGAGCAGCGTGCCCAGAAACTCTCCAGTTGCTGGACTGCCCAGGCTCTATCACCTCAAGGTGGACAAATAAGTGATATGCAATGAATTCTCACTGTTCCTATGATTTCAATGATCTAATAACAACTCCAGTCATTATGAGCTTTGGAAACAGATGATTTCATTTTTAAAAGGTGTGAGAAATCCATACAGATGTTTAATATCTCAGAGATGAGCATCAAATCCAATAAATCCTTAGTCCAGAGCAACAGAATTCTGTTAGTCCCCAGGAAATGGAGAAAACAAGAGCTCCTTTTCATGCAACTTTAGTTTCCTAGTCCTAATGTCTATGCAAATGTGCATCTCAGTAGTATTTTCTGTACTGTGTGTTAAAGGAGTCAATGGGTAGTCAAAAGTATCAAAGATTTCTAAAGGTGGATAGGCATTGACCAGTGCCAGAGAAACTCTGGCAGATTTATACCAGTTTAGACCAGCTAGAAAACTCAACTACTAAATAATATTCATATTTAGGAGCACTGTCATTGATTCTTACAATGAAAACTCCCGAGTTATATCCTCTGGTTTTGCCTGTAGCTAAATCTGCCCCTCAAACACCAAGTCCAGCAATTGTGCTGGCCAGTTCCACACTCAGCTGCCAATGATACATCTCATGGTTATAATGAGATTGAAGTTACACGGGAAAGAGGAGGAGACCTGGATCATCTGGATAGCTGAGATGTGCCCTGTGGTGCACATTGGCAAAATAGTATGACAGAAATGGAGTCAAAGAAAAGCTCTCAGGAGAACACCTACATTTACATTTATTAAAATCTACTAGATTTAGAATGACGCTTCTACATGTCTTTCTGGTTATCTGGCCTGATTTTCCCAAGGTCCAAATGCATACACCACCATTGTGTCTTCCATTAAATAAGAACGCAAATACTGCCAGTTGGTTTACAATCACTAATGCCTGTTTTATTAGAACTCTGAAAGACAGCATTACTCAGGCTTGTTTACGCCCTCATTTACATCAGTCTTAGGTATAGTGGCACAGGTATTTTAGGAAGAAGAATTAAAGCACAAGAAAAATGAAACAAATAAAACAGAGTTTTGGTCTGTTAGTGACTACACCTCCTGATGACAAGCATTGTCCTTTTACCCTTTTCCAAGGCAGATCTGATTTGGTGTGGCAAACATGCATTTCCCAGCCTGCTGAGAGCTGGAATGGGATCCAGAGCAGGATTCAAACACTCTGGCTCGCATCTAGCTCAGTGCAAAAAACCTCATTCCTTACAGAGGCTACAGGTGAACTCTAATCTTTCTCCACAGTGCAGGTCACCTCTAATCCTGGTGTGTTATTTCCTAATAGTAAATAATTGGAGTTCTTGAAAGAGCTCAGCACATAAATCACATATAACCAATGAAGTAATTTTCTTACCGGCTGTTTATTTTTGTCATTAATAGAAATATCAACAGAAAGTCTTATATCACCAGGTGAGTCACCAGCAGGGAGGTGTGTCACAAGAACTACAGGATATCTCCTTGTTTGGCTTCATAATCTAGTCATTTATGCTAAGAGGAATTGAAAAAAAAAAAAAGAAAGTCTTCTCAGAGGGCAGGAAAACCCCATAACATCCCAGGATGATGAAGAAAGGAAAATACATCCTGTGTCATCGAAGCAAGACAGCCACCAAAGTGTGTGCTGTGAAATGACACAGAGGGGTTTCTCCGTAAGAAAACACACGCTGCCAGCTACTTTCAGTGATTAACTCTGTCTCACAGACAGGAAGCAAGGATCACACATTCCCCCCTTACACCATCTTAGCTGTTTTAAGTGTATCAGCCCCTCTTCCTGTTTACTTCCAGGGTAGCAACAGCAGTCACAGACGGTATCTACAGTCCTTATTATGTTGGATTTTTCCCTTCTTCCAAGCAGTAAAAAACTTCCTGGAATTGACTAAAAGCTTTCTGTTAATGTTGTGAATGGCAGCCCTCGGTTGATGAAAAGGGAAGTATTTCTCTGCTTATTTTACCATATTTAGACACCCTTTGAAATCTGTGGGTTTTAAGTTCAGTTGTGAAATTGCAAAGATCTTTGCTCAGGAAGGCTCATGTGCCTGCCCTGGCTTCACTGAAGTCAGCATGGTTCATCTGAGCAGACCTCATTTCAGGACTTAAAAGCATCATTCAAGACCTGCGGTCCAATTTCCATTTGGCGCTGGCCAAAGGAGATGCCAAGACTAGTCTACGGTTTCAAATCTTATTTCCCTTGTTGACCCAAAATCACTCAAAAAAGTGTCTTCACAGTTTGCGTAAAAGCAGACTTCACTGTAGAAATTTTCAATTCAGAAGGGAGGAGGAGAAAGGAGAAAATAAGGTCCAAAGGTTGAAGTGCAGGTTAGACTGGAAATACTAACAAGGAAGGCTTGTCACTACTGGAGGAACTGATCCTGCACCATTTTCTGTCTTGAACATGGCTCAGATCTCTTTCTAAGAGATACACAGTCATTCCCGAGCTTCCAAACTGTGATACAGATTGCGCTAGTATGCAAGCCATGTGAAAGCAAAGAGCTGCTGTTGCGAATAGCAGTACTCAGTAGTGCCATTAGGTATGGGACATGGGAAAAAAACAAGTGCATAGACACATACACACACAGAGGAAAATTTAGTCTGTCTTTCCTCAGAAGGCAGGGTTACCCACTGGAGTGGGAGGGCCCAGGTGATCCATGCAGCTCAAAAAGATTTACCAAGTACAGAATCTAAAAATCTAAACTCTAAAGCATCTTGAGAAAGTTTCAGGAGGATATTCAGGAGGTCTTACTCAGTACCGAGTCAGAAGTAACTCCCATCGAGGTGGATGCTAAATTTGCTCAATGAGAAATGACTAAGACAGAGAGAATAAACTTGCAAGTCTCTCTCCAGCTCCCACTACCATTAATGGCAAATTAACTACATGTCATAGAATTAAAAGTTCTCTTCTTTTTATGAGTGATGGGTGACTCTGGAGCGGAGGCTGAGACTTTTTCCCTCACTACAGAGTGTGGCCATAAGGCATCTGAAATAGAATCATAGAATGCATTGGTTTGGAAGGGACCTTTAAAGGTCCTGACCTGGAATGTTTCATGGCAACCCATTCCAGTGCTTCACTGCTTTATTTTGACCTTCAAAATTTGACAAGGGATAGGCAAGGAGATTCTGCCAAAAATTCTACTCTTCCCAGCTGCCAGTAGGAAAAAAAAAAAAGAAAAAAAAAAAGTATTTCTAACTTTTTTCTTGACCAGAGCTCACAATGGCCAGAGACTGAACATTTCATTAATCATTCTAATTTTAAAAAATCTGAACACAGAGCAAAATCTAGATTTCAGTGTCAGGCCAAAACCTTTGCTCTGACTGATATGATCCTGATGCTATCAGGATCTCTGAACTGCTCTCCCTCAAAATATGCTAAGAGTAAATGGAAGGTCTGTTTTTCAGAAGGAAACAAGCCCTCAGAATGGAGCTCCTCTTCAAAAAAATAAAAATGATCCTTTTCTTTTTGCTAGCGCTTTATGTATTTAGCATAAATATTAACCTGTGGTTACAAGAGTGCTCAAAGACTGTTCAGAGAAGTCTCCCACAGATGTACTTGAGCAACATTTCATTCAGACTCCCCCAGGAGCCAGCATTTAGAATCCAAGAACCTAAAGATAACCTAACCCTATTTAGGTGCATATTTCTATGTGCTGGCTTCTAAAAGTGGTAACTAGCACACTTTTCATATAACTTTATGTACAAATATATTTTAATGCATTTATTTCCCATCATCTCTCATACCCTCAATAAAAGAATAAATAAATAAAATGTCCTCATATTTTCTCTGAACAAAAAGGAAAGCAAACTTTGGTCTGGGATGAAGCAGAGGAATATTTTGAGCCCCAGTGCATATTTTTATTTTGTTCAAAGTTCAATACCTAAAACATAGTGTTATAAGGAGATCATTTTGCTTTCAGAACAAAAATACTATAACTTCCTTCCAAGTGATATATTGCTGGAAAACACATTATACTCCTCTCTTTTACAGGAAGTACTCACTGATTTTCTCCTTTTTTCACCAAAATGCAGTCTATCTTTATTTTTTTTTGACAGTCACATGCAAAGTGCTGTACTACTGATCACAGAAACAGATGAAACTTTCAGAAACGCTGACCACGAAGGGGTAAATATTGCAATACCAAAAGAATTATTTTCCTTCTTTCCTCGTGCAGTTTTGCTGCTGGAACAAGATTACTGTATACACACACCTTGTCTAGGAGATGGACCTCAACTCCTTTCAAATATAAGGAATCCTTTCCAAGAGCCTTGAAACTAGGCTCCAAAAGAATCCAAATTGTGAATGCTTTCCACTCAGTAAGTACCCCCGTGTATCATCCTCCAAGCATCCACATAGGCTGCACGTACAAATGGTCTTCACTAACCAAGCACCATTGTCTAATGGGGGAGAGAAAGCAAAACCTCCCATTCAGGGTAATTTTACTCTACAAACTGCTAGAAAAAAGAGCTGCCCTAACAAAATGGTGCAGTTGCACCAGGGGATCGGGATGCCACATGCAGGCCCTGCGGGAAGTCACAGCGGCACGAGGAGGACCCATCCCAGAGGAGGCCTTGGAGGATATGCAGAGGCTTCAGCCCTGGCCTTTTTGTCTAAGAAACACTCTCACACGTCTTTGAATACTGCATCGTTTCAGCAGAGTAGGAAAGGCTTCCAAGCTGCACAATTATGCTATTGTAATCACACGGCGCAGGCCAAATTAGACAGAGTAGCTCTGTTTTCCTGAATCCGGTTTTATAAGCTACATTCTAGCGGCGCTCCATTACGCTGCTATGCAGAAGTGTCTGGCATTGTTTCCATCACAAACAAATCTTTATGTCCTAAATTCATGTTGGACGGAAACTTGGCTTCCAAGTCCTAAACCTAAGAATTACATTTGTTTGTTTAAACAAATTTGAGGGAAAACATACTTGGCCATCTTTGAGTTATATGATGACAAGATGATTTAGATTTCCCATAAAAGATATAATTCTTTCTCCCTCCTCACGCCAAACAATGATGCTTTCTTATAGCTAGACAGTTGCTGGCTAGAAGAACAAACCTATCGAGAAAAGCCAACTCTAGGCTATATTGATTAGGGCAGCAGATGCTGAGCACCTCACAGGATGTGGTTCTTTCTTTGGAAAAGTGAAGACAAAGGTTTATCTCCTACATTCATAAGACTGCACTTTCATTTCTCTGATGCTGCTCTGTGTAAAGCTAAACTGGAATTTATGTATTTTCACTGTATTGTGTATTACTGGAACTATTTTATCTTCCCTTAACAGCACCTATTTACAAACTGCTACTGTAATAAGACGTCCTTGAAAGGAAGCATCCTAAGAAAGATACCGTTCAAATACACGAGGAATGCAACCAAATCTCAGTTTTTCCCCTTTTTTAACAACAGATTATCCCTTATGCTTACCTAAAGTACATCAAAAGAAAATAATGGTGGCATTCTGCACTCAGCATAAAAAAAGCTGAAAGCCCTAAACTGATAAGCATATTGTTTTTCTTCTCCCATCTTTGTAGAATAAGTGAAAAAATGTTTTGTATATCACTTAAGCAAGCAAATTATCCCTCAGAGAAAATATTGTGGTCTAAATGCATTCATCATTTTCTCTGTATATTACAGAAGTTGTGTCTTTTGGGGTTATATACATTTTTCATATATTGATCCATTGCGACTCATAACTGGCACTGAAATATCACATAGGAATAGAGAAGTCTGGGACAATCACATATCATTAGTAAAGACCTCTCTGAAATGAGACAAAAGCAACCGTAGCAAATGCTTCATAATCAGTCCACCTTTATTACCTATTTTATCTCCTATCACATTTCATTCAGTTGTGACCTAGACTCTACAAGGCTGTATCAAAGAGGAGAATAAATAGGTACTTCATAGAAAACATACATATAAAAAAATATATATTCTCAGAAAAGCATACTGGATGATGTTAAGTAACCTTTTGAAGATGTTGTAAACATTCTTCTTAATGTCTAAAACCCATTTGTGTCTTCAAAAACCACTGAGTCAGGAGATAATAGAAGTATATGTGAAAATTTAAAATTTATAAAATATATTCTTTCACATGAAAAGCTGAAGCTCTTCTGCTTTACTTACATCTATGCTGTAGTATATAAGTACAAACAGGTCAGCCATGTAGTTCCTGTAGGCTTGGGCCTTGACTGAGCATTTTCTTGCTTAGGAAGATTCTCAGAGATGATTCTTTAGAACTTAGCCAGACCTACCAGCTAATTGCTTTTTCCAAATTATCTCTTAAGATTTAGTTTCCAGTGCCGATTATTTGTTCTTGGCAGCCTCAGAGAAACTCAAAAATACAGATTAAACAAACCATTACATGCTTAGACACCTGCTACTCTATGGTATACAATTAACGGAGAGTCAAGTCTCAACAAATTATTTCGTTTGCTCATTGTTATGTTTAAGCAAGTGCTTGCCATTTAAAATAAAGCAATTCCGAGCAGTTTCCATTATAGAGTTATCTGTTCTTAATGTCATCATTCACTACAGCGGTGGCCAGAAGTGGATTTTCCATCCTGACTAGATCATAGTTTACTTTGACATAGTAATTATCTATTATTCCCATGTATACTGTTTGTTTATAGGTTCAGCACCGCCTTCTCTCTAAACAGAAGCAGTGGTATTTGCTGAAGGCAAACCAAACATTGAGTTAGCATGAAGAAATATACTGGTAGTCACTGAAACTCTCACAGTTTAAAGACGTCCAAGCCAAGCATGCAATTGCTTTTGGATAGAGCAGAGAGATTAAGAAGCTTCTTGGTGAGCTAAGAAGCTGACACTAGCCAAGAAAGGACTTTGCAAGATGCTTGCAAAAGTTTACACAACTTTTCCAAGCCACTAAGGATCACCTGGATCCTTAGTGGATCCTCCCACTAGGATTACAAGCATCTCCCTAAATTCATTAACTCTTCCACATTTCTCTTTGACTTTGAGACACACACCCATTCTCTTCCCCCTACAAAGAAAGGGCCTATACATCTCACCAGCTCACTGTGCAAAGCAATGCCTAGTTATCTTCTTCCCAGTGCAACAACCTTGAAAAGTACCAAGGAGCATACTTTACTCATCAGCTCAAAACACTGAGTCTTATTCTTCTTTGGGACTTTTTCATATTCCACTCATTTATCTGGCTGGCTTCCACTAATAAATGCCACAGTGTTTCTCTTCAGAACCAGTCTTTAGTTGGTTTCTCTGATCTTCCACAAATAATAACCACCACGTTCAGAAATTATCTTTTCCCCTACTAGTTCCTTCCCCCCAGCTTTTTTTTCTTTCAAAACATTTCACAGGGTGAGAAATTGACTTTTATTTTCTTCAAAAACTTCACATATTATGTCATCTGACTCCTTACTTGTTCCTTCTTCCTGAGCAGGGAAGTCAAATTGATACTGCTGACATTCAGCTCTCTTTTAAAAAAGCCAATTTCCCTTTGTGGGGTGAAGCAAATATGTACATTAAATCTTTCAGCACTAGCTAAAATAATTCATTACAGTTTCCTACCAAAGGGAAATGAGGAAGGTGATCTCTATGTGCAAGTATGACACTGTAACACCTGGAGATTTGACATGATCAACCTCTAATATTTGTGAGGAAACCAGGGGCTGAAGGAAAGGCAGTTTCCAGGCAGAATAAACACATACTGGAATCAGCTCAGGAGCAGCTCCCATTGGTCTGCCCTGGTGCTTCTGTCAGTGCCACATTGATCTGGTCGTCATGTTAAAGAAATAGTCTTTAAGTTAAATTTGAAACAGCGAAAGGGTATCTTAATAAGAAGCATGTGCATTCACAGTCACTTGCAGATACCACCATTCACCAATATTGCTGAATATTGAAACCAATCTTCAGTATCTCAGTTCTCTGCAATCATTTAGAAGGAAACAGAATGTATGAAGTCCTGGGGTCCAGTAAAATCCATGGCAAAACTCCCTGACTTCAACTATCCTCATTCTTCTACTCAACCTAAAGTCAGTGTGCCTTTTTGTTTATTTTCTTGTTCAAATACTTTCCTATAACAATATTAACACGGGAAAAATAACTGCTTGTCAGCAGAGCTCTACAGAAATTGGCAGGTTCCATTTGAAGGCACTTAGGCAAGCTTCTTCTTTGGTTTGATTAGAGTAGATTCTAGCCGCAGCGTTTGGACACAGATCAAGAGACAATTTTCAAATTCTGCCCACAGAATGTTCGTGTATGGCATCTGAATTGGGCTGAGGTCATTCTGCCTGCATTTTCATGCCTTGAGGTTTGTTACTTGCTTTAGAACCAGAAATTTGCAGCAAAACTCAGTTAAAGCCACCTCCTTTCACCTAGTTTCAGGACCAAATTAATCTAACATGAGGAACAACTTACATTGGTGAATATATGCCAACAGTGGTATCTGAGTTGGAACATTTATTTCCTCTTTTAACCCTAAGGAAATATTATGATAGCAAAATGTCGTCACCCCTGAAAGCGTTGACTTTTACATGATGACCACAGAGTCCATTTTTGGACCAGCTTGTCTGAAATTCATTACACTAACCAAAGATTGGTGGGTTGGGTTTTTTCTGTCGTGTTCTAAGAAACTGTGGAGTCATAAAAGCTTCATGGCTTGTGAGATTGGACAACAGAAGCTCTGCAAAGTTCCTCTTAACTGTGCAGCTGTAGCCCAGACCAAGAGAGAGTAGTATTTATGGCAATGTTGATTTGTGGATCTCTGAAAATCAGTGGTCATTTAATTTCCATTGCTTCAGAGGAGTCTGCTGGAAAAGAGCTCATGTGTCCTTCAAGAAAACATTTCAAGTTGCAACCAGTGAAAAACTGAAGCTTACTGTGAGGGCACAGAACTCAAGCTGGCACAGTTAGTTTCTCTCTTCTGGATATAGGCTCTAAAGATTGATCCCAAAGGTCCCTCAGAAGCACCAATATAACTGCCAGTACAGTTTTTGCTCCTTTCTTGTTATTCTTTTACTTGTCACTCTTGGTATCTACATATTTCTGTTGTCCTTACAGGTGTTTCTCTATGATCCATCTTCCTCCCTGTGTTACAGTGCCAATCAAATACAGTGCTATCCTCCCAGTGATACCATTCATCCGTTCACATAGCATGGACATGATGCTCAAAGCCTCTTGTGTTGCAGTGTCATAAGATATTTCAAAAAGATCTCCTGCAGTGGCATCCTACCCAGTGGCCATGCAAAGGTCATCCCCATTTATATGAATGGAGAATCCACAACATTAATTAATTTGTGCATTCACATATATTTGAAGGGCAGAGGTATCTGGCAACCTAGCGAAGACTCTCGTCAACCTGGACATGCAGGATCTGGTTAGTGAGTGTTCCCGTAGACCCTTAACTCCACACATAAACCCGTTCTGTTTGACTTCTTCTCCCCCCTTGGTTCTATTTTCCAAATCAAATTTTAAAGGGTTGGATCTGACCTTCTCACCCTGAGAAACAGAGAAAGTGCTCAAACAGGAATACCTGGCCAGTCACACTATTAAAACAAAAACAATTACTGCCTTATTTAACAAAACAAGCCACAATCTCAAAATGGTAGAGGCCGCCTATTTTGTTAGGGTCTTAATAGCATATTTTGTGGTTCCCTGAGGAATAATTCTCCTTATTCAGAGAAACGCTTATTAACCTTCATAATTTATTTGTGGCTTCACTAAACACGCACATACTGTACTTCATGGCCATTAATCCTGGGAATGAACTTATTAATGATGGGTTAACCTTAAAAGGTTCAGTTTAGCTCAGATAACCACCCAGATTTCTGGATACCTTTTTAAAATATATCAACTATTTGAGACTCACTACTACACTTTTTCCAAAGCCCTTGTTACATGGCACACTGTTTCTAGTTAGCCCTCCCAGAAGGTTCCCAGTTTCCTCCCACCATGTTAGGTGAAGTGTTACCTCAGACATTTGTTAGCTGACACCACCACTTGCTTATTTGGCATTCTAGGATAAAACCTTAGCTGTTAGCTAGAGGGTCGTAGAGTAAAGCAGCCTGTATTGTAGTCCTAGTTTTGCCATCAGACACACATGCTGCCTCTCCCCCATAACACTTGTTTCAATGTTCTTCCTCTGAGTGAGCTGGGAAGGGTGGGAATACAGAAATTACCCCATCTGACTCCTATAAACGGCGTGCATGGCTATTCTATGCTAAAACCTAATGCAGCTTTTGTTACTCCATCTTCTTTTTTCAACAACCTACTTCATCAGGCCTTTTTTGATGCCTTGCATTTTGATATAGGGTCTGATGTGTTTCTACTGTCTCTATCACAACAGGATTCTGAACCTGTTCAAGACTCCAAACACAGTCAGTATTAAAAATAATGATTTCTATACAAAGCATTTTTGAAATTTCCCAGAAATACAGTCTTGCTACTAAAGAGAACAAATGCCTACATACTGGGAAGCCAGACTCTCTAGTAGTGCCCACTGTAGTCTGGCTTTTGAGTAGTTCTTATGCTGTTGACTTTTGCTACTCCTTTCAGCTGGTTATTGCAATGGAATAGTAAGAACTCCTTCTTAATATATTCAATTCTTTTCAGAAAATGGAGGAATCCAATCCTGATGATACTAGCTTCAAAATTTAATACAAACTAGCACAGGGATACATTTGTGGGGCCTGTGGAGGGAACAACCATACCACGGCTATGTGAGCAATTAGTGCTTGAACCAGAATTAACTTTACAGAAAGCTATAGTTATTTCTAGCCAAATTGAGACTGCAATGTCAGAGGCTAAAATAATTGCTCAAGAGGCTATAGACCATGTCCAAGCAGTTCATTCATTAACAGGGTGATCTCTAAACTGGCATAAGTGTGGCAGGCAGAGTGGTGGTAAATGGAGCACATTTGATACATGTAGAAAGCACCATGCCATCTCAATACCCTTTGATACGTCAAAGTCAGGCTTTGATTGTGAATCTCTACTGTGTATTGCCAACTCCACTCTGAAATGAAACAGCGGACTTCAGGCAATTACTGTATCAAATTGTGTGTAAGATAAGGGCGAGATAAAACAATCTCAAACCTGTGCCTCCAGCTACCACATTTAAAACCACGTGAAAACATCAGACATTCGACTTCTATTAAGACAAAATAAAAAAATAAGTGAGCAAACAAAAACACACTAAAGCACCTAGGCTTCAAGCCTACGCTGATGAAAGAGGAAACTTTGAGAACATGCCCAGATGTAACCAATGTAACAAGCCTGACGAAATCTGCAAACAGGCAGAAATAGTGGTGCTGAAAGATGTGAACTGCCCCGGTGCATATCAACAGAGAATTAACTACTACAGGACCTTATCAGCACCAATGTAATGATACACATCTACCATCAGCACAGCTTGTGGGAGGGACTGGGGAAGGAGAAAAGGAGGTCTCGTTGCTGCCATCTTTGGTTGGCCATATAAAGGAGGGAAGAGTGAAGAGATGTTTCTTACTGCCCTTGGGAAGAGAAGGAAGGTGCTACTCTGGCCAAATCAGGAGGGAAAGGCTACTTGCTTCTCCAGACAGCCTAAATACTTTAACACGCACTCAGGCACAGGGCTCAGGTAACTGCAAAAGATTAAAGAAACCCATGGGACTATGCAAGAGTGTGATGCTGTGGGAATTGAACCACTTGATTGTATTTAAGGGCCTGAAAAACAGTGCTCTTCCCCATAGGTTGCACCAACAAATATCAACTCAGTGTGAATGACCAAGGCAAGGTAAACACATGCTGTGTAACACGCTCAATGCGTATTGGCTAGCTTTCATGCACATAATTAAAGCTCTAAAGTGAAAAAACTTCCATAGCTTGCTCGTTGGAACAGTAAAGCAGATAACCCCTATCTGTGGTGGGGAGGACTACATGCTCTTTGCTCACTAACGAATCACCCCGTCTTGCTGAACAGCTTGAAGTACATTATGAAATACAGCGAGAAAATTTGAGGCTACCTAACTTGTGGAAAATGCAGGAAGATCCCCTGATATAAGTAGGACAGGTCACCTCTGCCTGGCAGAGTTGCAGGGGACACTGCTCTGTGTCCCAGCAAGCAACAAAGCCAGGTGCCTTCAACTTGTTCATAAGCTGCTTAGTCAGTTGGCTGGAAGAACAATGGCTCAGAACCAGAATCAAGTCCTAGGAAATCCTGTTACTTGCCAGAGGCACAAGAAAGGAGCTGTAATACAGTTGGCCCAATTGTATCCATTGTTCCTGACACGGTGTATTAGGACCTTTTGGAACAGCATCAGAGAGCTCACAGTACGCTACTGCTTGTAACAGACTGCGCCAGCCAATGCCTAGAAATAAGCTTTCTTTCTGCCTTACTTCTATAACAGAACATCTATAAAATACTCCTATGTTGCCTTAATTATGCACCTATTTGGAATACAAGCCTTGTTAGGTAAAACCACCAAGAATAAAATAAACAGAGGAGCTGACTTGTTCTTTTTCCTCTGTTTGTGTTAACACAGCCTATCACAGAAGTGAAAGTAGGAAAAAAAAACATTTTCCTAAAAATGTTCATTTTTAACTGCAAATATGGTTTTAATTATTTCTTTCCAGTCATCTCTTCAACCATTTTAAAAATGAATCTTGCCATTCATGTGCTTAGAGATTGAGGGGACATCATTCTCAATAAAAAAAAATATTTTTTTTCCATTGGAAACGAAGACAAAATTACTCTGACAAGCTGTACCAAATAAAATGTGTAAAGTCTGCAAATACTTGTTTTATTTATATCATGGTAATCACCACAGCATTTCTGGTGCACCTAAATATAAATGGAACCCCATATTATAATTCCACAAGTTCCTGTTTGTTATATATACTAATCGCAAAAGAGTGTTTTCTGATTGAAAACACTGTGCACCACTGTAATGTAAACATCAACTACAATAAAATAGTAACAGACAATTGTTGTAGTTTACAGAGCTAAAAATATGTATAGTATCTACAAAGAACATGTAAGAGGATAGGGCCAAAGGTTTTTCGTGGGGTTTCACATGGGGTTGACTGCAACTCAAAAGTGTCGTTGATAAATATATTAAGGTGTAAGTCCCAGTTAACACAGCTCTCACCCATGGCAACTGGGAGGACAGTAACGGTCTTTCAGTGACTCGCCCCGCTGGCTGCTGGTATAAAAGGGTCATGAGCAATACAGCCTAAGTAAACGGGGAAGACTGACATTTCTATTTATTTACAAAGGATATCTTCCTTCCTCTGGTCTGCCTTCCTCCCTTCTTCACCCCCGCAGTCTAACCCTGCCCTGTCTGGTACGTGGGTATGGTATTTGTCTTCAAAACACAACAAATAAAAGTTAACATTCGCCAACTGTGACTTATCTGACAGCTCAGCACTCTGTTTCAAGTTGTTCACCATTGCAACTTCATTTCCACAAAGCCCCGTGTCATACAGTGGCATCCTGCCAGGTCATAGGCTGTTCCGTCTCTTGGAAATGGAAATTTGTTAAGTTTGCTGAGCTTTTTCCTCCCTCTCTTAATAAGTTTCATATATTAAGCAGAAGAACATGCCAAATGGTATTATTGCAGGGAACAAAGATTCATAGTTCAGCAAAACTGTCCCTCCATTTTCAGCGTGAAATTTTACTGCTCTATTCAGCGTAGGAATTCACCGCGTTCCTCTCCTGTGAAGATGTTTTCCTAATAATTATTCCCTGGACTAGAATGAAAATGCACCTATATGGTTCAGGTGTCAATTACTCCAGTCCAGAGATAACATCCTCTCCTTTTTTCTAACCAGACTTGTTTCAGACATAGTAGGGCATGGGTCCAGACTCCTGCTATGATCAACTACTTCCTGACCTCAGCTGCACCATAGGAACTTTTTTTTTTTTTTTCCATTTAAAGGGCCAATATGTTTTATATGTTCTTCTCTCCCCCTTTTAGACTTTGGAAAAGATCAGGACTATCTGAGAGTCAACATGTAGCAATTCATAACAACAATGACAACAGTAATTAATGAAGAAGCACCTTTATGTTCCAAAATACGGATTTCTCCATTATGGCAAATTTTGTCTGCAAGTGTTTCTTGAGTTAGTAGCAATTTATTTTGACAAATATCCACTTGTATTTGTAACTATTTCAGGAAGAATAGAAACTTCTTAAATTTTTGGTATAACAGCTGAGTCATCATGAGCCAAATCCCATACTCTAGGGGCCTTCAAGATCTGCATGGCAATGGTAAGTCCCTTTCTTTGTTCCGTTGTCCCACATCCAATCTTCCTGCCTGGTTACCTCACAATGAAATGATGCTGAAACCTGCAACTTGCAGGTACATCCCCAGATGCCTCTGCACCACTCCAGAAATTCAAATTAACCTGAAAAACCCTTTACACACCTGTTTTTCTCCTCACCTGAGGGGCTGTGTTATCTGCTGCGCTGCAGGTTGCAGTCAGCATACACAGAGCCAGATCTATATATAATGTCCCTGTCATCGTCTCCAGAGCAAGGGAAAGGCATCAATGGATGGACCGTAACTAAACCACTCTTGGGGTCATCCCCCTAACAGGCACCTTATGTTAGTCAGAGCTGCTCTTCTAAAACTTAAATTAAGGGTTTGCCCGAGGATTGTGAGGGACCACAGAAGAGCAGAATAAAGTCCTAGCTCCCTATCCTGATCATCTGCAAATCAAGATGAATTTTCTAATTGTATATAGCTATACTCTGCTCCATTTTCTAATTATTGTATGGCTGTTTTCTGTGCTATGGCATTATCTTGACAAAGTCTTGATAGCCTGATAGTAACAGGCAGTCCCCATTGATTATTTCTGTCTCTGTGCCCTCCCTAACAACCAGGAGAAATTTCCTCAGTTGAAATGTGATATGGAGATGCAGTCACAAAGACTGTCCTCTTTGTTTAACACATACATTCTCTCCTATTGCTGGGGGACCTGTCCTTGTTGATGGAGGCAAAGCTAGGAATCTAGTCCTATCCATAATTTCATTTCACTGATACCTCTTTCAAACACCACCTCCTCTGTAATGGAGCGATCATACTGGTATTACTCAGATACGAGCAACAGGGCACCCAGCCCTGACTCACTTTCTTACTCGGACCTTGCTTACACAGAGGATTGAATAAAACCTCAGTAAAGAGCTAAGAACATGGCCTACAGTGATTAATTCTCTCCCACAGATACAAGTCACTGAGGGTGGTGCCTCATCATAGGTACCGAGCCCTTCTGTCTCTGTCTAGGGCAGGAAATCCTCACCCATGTCCTGAAGAAGCAGGGCACCCCCTGCTGACCCAGCACCCAGAAGACAGGTGGCTCTCCACATCATTAAACCCAACTGAAAAAAAGAATGGATCAATGGAGTTCGATTTTTTTGTGCATAGTCTTAATTTTGTTCTTTTATGGATATGTTTTGTTTCACTCTTCAAAGAAAGAGTTGCTTGTCACAGCTCAAGAGATTCCCAGGATAAAAAGAAATAAGATTGCGCTTCTCCATCCAGCGCTTTCCTCCATACTCTTGGCATCTTTGGGGAATTGCCCAAAGTAGCAACTGTTAAAGAAAAGGAAAGTTGGCTTTTGTACACTGCTGTTATGCCTCTCCACTGCTGTTGTCATAGCTGAACAACTGGTCCAGATAATTATTCTCCATACCAGTCAGAATAATAATTCTGACTGGTATGAAGACAGAAAAAAAGTACTTACTCTTTCTCTGTGAGGAAGAACTTTAGGACTTTGCCTAACTCAAGGTTCAAAATAAGTCTAATTCCTGTATGCCTTTGTATCATTTGCCCCTGCAGGATGTTGTTGGGGCAAAGAATTAGTATTGTTCAGGTCTAATCCAGACATGTCCTCCACTGGTAAGAGCAGTTGTTCTCTGGGTATCCAAGCCTCCTGAACTGGAAGACAGAGCAGGGGAGTAGAATGAATAATCCAAGGGGAAATTATTGGCAACCTGCTACACCCATTAGACACACACAAGTCTACCGGGCCAGCTGGGATCCACCCAAGGGTACTGAGGGAGCTGGCAGACATCACCATGTTGAGTGGAAGTGTTGATATTCTTGAGAGTAGGGAAGCTCTACAGAGGGATCTGGACAGGCTGGATGGATGGGCCAAGGCCAATGGTATGAGGTTCAACAAGGCCAAGTGCCAGGTCCTGCACTTGGTTCACAACGACCCCATGCAACACTACAGGCTTCAGGAAGAGTGGCTGGAAAGCTGCCCAGCAGAAAAGTACCTGGGGCTGTTGGTTGTTAGCCAGCTGCACATGAGCCAGCAGTGTGCCCAGGTGGCCAAGAAGACCCACAGCATCCTGGCTTGTATCAGAAATAGTGTGGCCAGCAGGACGAGGGAAGTGATTGTTCCCCTGTACTCAGCACTGGTGAGGCCACACTTCAAATACTGCATTCAGTTTCAGGCCTCATGAGAAGAGGTGCTGGAGTGTGTCCAATGAAGGGCAATGAAGCTGGTGAAGGACAAGTCATAAGAGGAGCAGCTGAGGGATTGTTTAGCCTGGAGAAAAGGAGGCTCAGGGGAGACCTTATCGCTCTCTGCAACTACCTGAAATGAGGTTGTAACAAGGTGGGGCTCGGTCTCTCCTCCAAGTAGCAAGCCATAGGACAAGAGGAAATGGCTTCAGGTTGTGCCAGAAGAGGTTTAGCTTAGACATTAGGAAAAATTTCTTCACCAAAAGGGTTGTCAAACCCTGGAATAGGCTGCCCAGGGAAGTGGTTGAGTCACCATCCCTGGAGGTGTTTAAAGGACCTGTAGACATGGTACTTAAGGGCTTGGTTTAGTGGTGGATGTGGCAGCGTTAGGTTTGTGGTCGGACTTGATCTTAATGGTCTTTTCCAACTTAAATGATTCTGTGATTCCATGATTCAGCGGAAGACATAATCCCAAGCCTTATACCTTCTTTTTGTGTACTGAGCACCCCTCACAAAGGCATTTCAAATTGCCTTTCTATTTCACAAGGGACATTTCCCACTTAGTACCTTGAAAAAATATAAATACACAGAAGTTTTTAATATCAAACTTAGTTTGATAATTTCTTGTTAATATTTTAATTATTATTTGAGAATTGAATATTTTAAACCATTAGAAACCTTCAGTATGATTTTTCATTATTTTCAATTAAAGATATCTTTTGTTTAAAAATTTTATATGAAACTTCAAAAAAACTTAGTGTAGAATAAATATCAAATGAAGCGCTGTTAAATGTTAAGGAGTAAAAAGCTGTTTGAACCATAAGTATGACAGACGGGAAAAAAGACAGCCCTTTTCCTGAAAATCAGTCAGACTCAGGGTTTGTCTGACCTTCTCTGCAAGACAATTCCACATTCTCCGATTAAGAAAGTCTTGTATCCGGTTCTCACATACTTTCTTCTGGGCAGTGTGTTCTGCTTCAGTCATAGGAGTACTATTGTCATGACGGTTAATACATTGAAATTTGGATTTGATTAGCTGGTGTTGATTCACTAACCACTCAAAGTACTGAAAGTGACATCAGAAACTCAGCAAGCACCAGGAAAGAACTTGCATTGCTACCTCCAAGGTAGAGTACACCACAAAAAAGAAGGCAGCGATATCTACAGACTTGTAACACGCCACTGCATAGCTGCATTAACCTGATCCTGAACGTAAGCATCTTTTTTACAGTCAGATAAAACACATCCAGATCAAATGAGTTCCAAGAACCCAGAGCTATGTGCTCCTGCTCTCAGGTTATCACCGCCTGGGAGGAAGGAAGGGACGTTTCCCAGCTAGCTGTGAAGACTTTAGAAAGCAATACTACCTGGCCACTGAAGCCAGGCAGGAGCCTGAGGCCTTGCACAACTTTGATAAATGGAGGCCATATGTCTTCAATGAATGGAAGGTGGAGACAGTGCCTTGGCCCACTCTTCAAAGCATTCCCCCTTTCTGACTAGCATTGCTTTGGTCTTGCCTGCATTCAACTTGAGCCAGCTGCTCTTCATCCAAAAGTTTATTTCCTGAAGGCATTCCAAAATCCTATGGCCAGTGTGAATATACTCTCAGATTAGACAATCTAATAGCCTTGTCTGCCCTCAAAAACCTCAGAATTGCTGAAGTATTAGCACCTACAAGGCCCAGCTAAGATTACAGCCCATTCAGATTATGCACAGGAAGGCAGACCTGGCCTAGAATAGTTTCCTCATGAAATTAATAAAGTATAAGCAAAGGCAGTAGGGATATAGAATGGCTACAGGGTTCCCTAGGAGCAGCGCAGGAGCACCAGGCATGGGTCACGTCTCCGCTACTCCAGTACTTCTGCGCAACACCAGGTCCCTGACAGAAGTACTTCCTCTCTAAGAACCTCATAAAAGGAGAAGAATATTATCCCAAATTTACAGTTTCTGATCACAAAAATACCTGTCATAGGACCCCTTTTTACCCTAGATAAATTCAGGGTTTTTCAAATGAGACCATTTTTAAAAACTTAAATTATTTGCATCAAGCGTATACTGACATTTTGTGCAAGACCTGCTTTTATGAAAATATTGCAAGTATCACTACACATGTTCAGCCAGCAATATTCCTTTAATCAGATTATTTTTACTTCCTCTCTAAAAAGGTATTCAGCTGGCAATTTCTTGAAAGTTTGTGTATTTTCAGATCAGAAGCAACTAGTGTTATCAGTTGATCTGATTTCCTACATAACACGATATAAAACCATCTTCAGAAATTTCTCTGTCAAGCCCAATATTCCTGCTTAAGGCAGAGGATTTCTCCCAGATCTTTAGCAAATTGGAAAGGGATTCTTGTGGTCTGTATTGAGTCACTGAATCACTGCAGATGAAAAAAAAGTAAATAACTAGATCCTGTGTTCTAATACTCACACATTCTTTTTACCCAATATCACACATTCTACTTGAATTTTTCACTCCGTATTTTCCTTTCTCATAGAACTAAATGTCAACGAGTCAGCAAAAGTCTTAATGAATTAATGGTCACAATGTGCGCAGACTAATATTAACCATTATCATGTGCAACTTTCTTGACAGTTATGTTTTGCCATAAAAACTGACAATAAGAGAAGAGTTCATCTAAATTTTGTGCATCAAAATAATGAAACTTTTCTAATGTATGTCTGCTGCTATTAGATCTTTTAATGGGAGATTCTTCTTTTGGCCAGTAGCGACCAAGGGTAGCTGTTATACCGTGGCTAAGAGGAAAAGCTTCTTGACATGGTAAATATGATGGAGGGTGGTGAAAAGACACTTTAAGGTCTTCCATGCATCAAGTCAGGACCATTCGCATTGGCATCACCTGGCTTGGCATCTCCCCAGCTGACATCCAAATTGATCCCTGCAGGACCACAGACTGATAGGCCCTTGCTGTCAACCTTTTCTGGATTTTGAGCCAGAAGGGAGCATGATGCAGATACATCCCAGCAGCTTTACAACTTAGATCATGGTCCTGGCACAGGCATGAAGACGACCAAGCTGCAGAAAAGTGACATGTCTCCTGAGAGCACCACCTTGTTCCAGTTCTATTTATTAACATAAGCTCCACATCATAACAACAACAACAAAATACTAAAAAATGCTACACTACTTCTGTTTTTTTCTGTCTCTGAAACACCATGACTACATGTGAAACGCAATCAACTTTGCTGGATTCTATACATGCAAAAAAAACCTAGCGAAACTAATCAGCTAAACTAATCTCCATCAATAATATGTTCACAGTTTTCACCTTCTGCCTTTTTAATTATTAAGCTATAGGCTTTCAAGCTTTTCTTTCCTTTACAAATGAAGTATTGTTTGCTTTTTCAGAAGTTTCCTATTATCCCATGAGTCCAAAAATTAGCACTTATGAAGTTGGGAGAACTAGTAACTTTGGTGATTGGTCATCAAAGACTTAAGTCAGTGCCACAACAGACATATTAGATGATCATTACATTTATTGATGATTTCCACTAGTATATTTACTGTGGTGGGGGAGGTTGGGAGTAGAATCAGTCTATCTTTATGAATAAACAGCTTTCAAGAGTTTATAATTAGCCAATGGACAAGATAACACAGAAGGACTGCATACCTTCTAGCCCCTTAAATTTGGATGAAAAAGTAAATGGAAACAGCTTTCTAAATAGATACATTTGCCACATTACCCCAGCCAGTTGGAGAACCAATATGATTTTTATTATGTCTAGGAATGGCTTTTGGATGGCTTTCTGGCTCTCATTAATTTCCTATATATTTGGCATACATCATACTCAATATTTTGGATGAGAAAAGAACCAGGAAAGTTATTAATATTATAGAGCAAAATAAATAATGTTATGGTGGGCCAGTGGTATTAGCCCTTTCGTAGCTGGCAGTGTGTCCAAGTCACTGTTGGGGCTATGGATGAACCTTCTTGATCAAAGCTGAGAACAAGAGAAAAGGAGGGGACTCTGCAAAGCTCTAATTGTCGTGGTTATAGGATACTGCTCAGGGACTTCATATGCCTGAGGGACGGGATGCCATCCAGAGGGACCTGGACAGGCTGGAAAGGTGGGCCCAGAAGAACCTTATGAGATTCAACAAGGCCAAGTGCAGGGTCCTGCACCTGGGCCAGGGCAACCAGCATTATCAGTATAGGCTGGGAGAGGACAT